>PVIR01015766.1:0-37751 GCA_004026965.1 Petromus typicus
GAATTAAACTTATGAGAAGACAAGGAAGCAATATGCACTCGTAGGCTTTCAACAAAGGCAAATCCAGGGGGCAATGAGGTGGTACAATTGGAAAGCTACCCACTTACGTTGTCTGAAATGTTAACAGTGGAAATAATAAAGCAGAAGAATGAGGCTGTAGAAAAAAATCCAAGCTGAAATTATTTCTCACATAACTATAGAGATGGTGACCATAATGAAAGACATAGTAAAACTAGAGCAGATATAGATAGAAAGAAAGAAAGAAAGAAAGAAAGAAGCTTAGGAAAATGATAGAAACCATAAACACTCAACATAAGAAATGGAATCCATGAAATAGATTGAAAACAAAATCCAGGAGATTAAAAATTCCATTGAAAATATACACAGCATAATGAGCCAATGAAAGAACAAAATAAGGTATAAAACACTATGTTTCGTGAACATGAAAAGAAAAATTTCTTAAAAATAGCGAGAACACACAAAATAATCAACCTAACAGCTGCTAGATGATGCAAAGAATAACAATAGATTGATTAGAATCAGTGAAAAATCAGCAATTAGCTAAAACAACAAAAACAATTTTGACAACAGAATAGAAAATTTTCCAAGAATGGAAAAAGAATTTGACATAAAGTACACAGAACTTTAGTTAGCCATGATTTTTAAATCAAAACAAAACAAAACAACAACCAAAAAAACCCCTAAAACACTACACTAAGGCATACAATAGTTTAGATTCAAGAAATTCAACACAAGAACAGAATATTAAAAGCTGTTAGAGAAAAGAGCCTCTAAAGGAAAGCCCATAGGAATCACAGCAGACCTCTCAACACAAGCTGTCAAGTGAAGAACTGCATAAAGTGAAGCTTTTCCAGCCCAAGAGGAAAACGACCTCCAGCCCAGATAGATATACCCTGAGAGAATTTCAAAACTGGTAGGTAAATCCATGACAAACAGCACCTGATGAAATTCGCAATCACCAAATCAGCACTCCAAATGTTCTGAAAGATCTTCTAGAAAGCACTAACAAGGACTACAACCCCATGAACCGCATAGAATGAATTTACCAGGTAAGGCAATTAAATGGAGGGGCCTAAAGCGGAAACCAACAAACAGGAAAATAAGATGACAAGGGTAAGTCAACACTCAACAGTTGTAACTATCAATGTAAATAGTTTCAATTTACCAATCAAAAGAAACAGACTAGAAGAATCAATCAAGAAGAAAGATCCAACAGTATGCTGCATACAAGAAATACATTTAATTCAATAAGAAATTCATAGACTGAAAATCAAAGGATGCAAAACAATAATCCAGAACAAGGAGAAGAGCCCAGAATAAAGCAGCATAGCTAATTTATTTACAAACAAAATATAAGAAGAAAAGATAATCATAAATATATATATACCACATACCAGTGCACCAAACCATATAAAACAAATATTAAAGAACACTGGACCAAGGACTTAGCTCAGTGGTTCCAGCACCTACCTTGCAAGTGCAAGGGCCTGAGTCCCATCCAAGGTAACCTCATACAATACTGGGTCTGGAGACTCACTCCCACCAGCAATCAGAACCACATACCACAGTGCAGGGCGTGGTGGCTCATACCTGTAATCCCAGCACTAGGGAGGCACAGGCAGCAGGATTGCTGTGAGTTCAAGGCTGAGCTCAGGGCCAGCCTGAACTACAAAAGCAATTTTGTCTTAAAAAAAAAAAACTTAAAGGACATGAAAAATCAAATAAGTGTTAACATAACTGTGGGCCAGGGATTTAGCTCAGTGGTTTTGGCACCTGCTTCACACCTGCTTCACAAAGGTCCCAAGTTCAACCACTCGTACAAAAAAAAGAAGCATTAATACAATTGTAATAGAGAAGCTCCACATAGCTATTACAATAGACAAATCAACTAGACAAAAAAATCAACAAAGGGATATCAGAATTGAACCAAATTTTAACAAATGAACTTAGCAGACGTCTACAGACTGTTCCACCTCATACCATAATACACATTCTTCTAAGATGCACACAGAAGATTCTCTAAAACAGACTATATATGAGCTCATAGAAAATGCTTAAGTAAATGAAAAGGAATGGAAATCATTCCATGCAAGTTAAATGAAAGGAATGGAAATTATTCCATGCATGTTATCAGATCACAGTACAATGAAACTGGAAATCAACGGCAACAGGAACCAGAAAAACTTCATGAACATATTGAAATTAAATAACACTCTCCTGAACAACAAATGGGTCACAGAAATTAAAGTGAAGGGTCAGGGATTTATCTCAGTGGTACTGGCATCTGCTTGACAAGCACAAGGTCCCAGGTTGATCCCTAGTACCACATATCACAATGTTGAGTGTGGTGGCTCATGCCTGTAATCCCAAAACTCAAAAAGGAGAGTTCAAGGCTAGCCTGGGCTACTTGGTGAGTTCAAGGCCAGCTTGAACTACAAAGTGAGAACTTGTCTCAAAAAATAAAAAGAAATTAAGGTAGAAATTAAACAGTTTCTACAATTAAACAACAATGCCAACATAACATACTGGAACGTATGAGACACAATGAAAGTAGTACTATGAGGGAAATTTATAATGGTGAATTCTCATATCAGAAAACAGAGGAAGCTCAAATAAACAACCTAATGTTGAACCTCAAGCTTCTATTAAAAAGTCAAACAAGGGGCCAGGGATTTAGCTCAGTGATTCTAGCACCTACCTTGCAAGTACAAGGAACAATGACGGGCATCGAGATTCATGCCCCCCACCAATCAGAACAACACACCACAGTGTCAGGCATGGTGGTTCATACCTGTAATCCCAGCACTTGGGAAGCAGGGACTGGAGAACTGCTGTGAGTTCTGAGCTCAGGGCCAGGCTGAACTACAAAAGCTTGACCTTATCTCAAAAAAAAAGTCAAACTAATCAAGCCCAGAACTCAGAGGAGGGAGGAAAATGTAAAGATCAGAGCAAAAATATATGCAACTGAGACTACAAAACAAAACAAAGAATCAATGATTGAAAGAGTTTGTTCTTTGAAGATTAAATAAAACTGACAAACCCTCGGCCAACCTTATCAAGAAAAGTAAAGACTCAGCCAGGGATTTAGCTCAGTGGTTCCAGCGCCTATCTTCCAAGCCCAAGGACCCAGGTTCGATCCTGGGTAACCACATACAATACTGGGTGTGGAGACTCAGGCCTAGCAGCAATCAGCACCACATAACACAGTGCCAGGCGTGGTGGCTCACGCCTATAATCCCAGCACTCGGGAGGCAGAGGCAGGAGGATTGCTGTGATGTGAGTTTGAGGCTGAGCTGAGGGCCAGCCTGAACTACAAAGCGAGACTCTGTCTCAAAAAAAAAGAAAAAAGAAAAAGAAAGACTCAAATACATGCAATTAGGAATGAAAGGGCTTAAATTACAACAGATCCTATAGAAATCCACAAGAATATCAATACCTACTTCAAGAACCTGTATTTTTTTTTTTGAGACAGAGTTTCACTTTTGTAGTTCAGGCTGGCCCTAAGCTCACAATGTAGCCCAGGCAAGCCTGGAACTCACAGCAATCCTCCTGCCTCTGCCTCACAAGTGCTGGGATTACAGGCGTGAGCCACCATGCCCGGCACTGTGGAATGTAGTGCTGGTTGCTGGTGGGCATGAGTCACCACACAAGAACCTGTATTCTAATGAGATGGAAAACACGGAAGAAATAAACAGATTCCTTGATACATATGAATTACCCAAAGCTGAGCTGAGACAATATAAAAATTCTATTCTATATTCTATACAATAATCCAAAACTAGAAACAATCTCAAATCTATGAACTAGTGAATGAATAAATAAAATGGGATATTATCTATAATAATGGAATATTAAGTACTCCATAAAGATAAATGAAGCAGTAATGCATATTGTAATGTCGGTAAATGTTGAAAACATAATTTCAGGAGCTGAGGGTAGAAGAAAATAAGAATGATTACTAATGGACAAGCAGTGTGGTATGCTCTCTAGCCTGGAGCTCGTGAGGCAGCACAGCGCCACTGAGCTAAACATCAAGCTCCATGCAGTTCCTTTTAGGGATCTGATTCCAACTATGATGATTGATGTACAATGTGACTATTCTAAAAATCACTGAAGAATACACTTTAAAAGGATGAATTTTATCTTATCCTTTGTATCTTAATAAGTTGCTATTTAAAATATTTTTAAAAGAATTACTAAAACAGTAAAGAGTGGACCCAAAACAGAACTCCGCCACTCTCTATGAGTCAACTGGGTGGGAAGGCCTCTAGATTTGTGCAGAAGTCTTTTCTCTGAGGCTACCACAGAGGAAAGCAGAGCCTGGGAACCTGGAAGCCCTTCCTACTTTCATTAGAAGTTGTCTACGAGTGGATTTGCAGGTGTATGAAATGCAGTGCCCCAAAGTGTACAATATCCAGCACAGTCTTTCCTTTCTATCCAGTACACTGAACTCTAACCTCATCTGCATGAACTATGGCCACAAGTATCTTGTTCTGGGTTGAGCTAAAGACAAACTCTCACACATTTCTGGTAACACTATAAATAATTCAATGAAACAACTGGGAACAGAAAAACCTTTTTAAAAACTGCCTTAATGCTAAAGGCTTATAGCTAAAAGAAATATGGCTTGAAAAAATAAAAGAAATATGGCTCAAATTACATGAGTGTTTTGTTTTTCAGATTTTTAGATGCCCTGATTCAGGGTATGGTACTAAGTTCAAAGATTTCTTCAAACTGAGAACACATACCTGCCAGCTGTTTTCTGCAGAAATTCCTCTTTGCACTCGAATAATATATTCCTAAAAGGTGGAGAAGGAAAGAAAGAATTTCAGTTATAAAATCACAGAATTAAAAATGAGTGAAAATATCAAAGAAGACTTCAAAGGAAAAAACGGTATAATTGTGCATCATTAATCAGAAAATTCAAAATTCTCTGAAATCTGAAACATTCTGATTATCCACCTGATCCCCAGCACTGCACCCTCCCAAAAAAAGTTTAGGATTTTGGAATACTTTAGATTTTCAGACTAGGGATCCTAATTGGTACAGTATATGCTAATACTCCCAAATCTGACAGACTGATCTTTCAGGCCTAAGCATTTGAGGTAAGGGACACTCAAACTGTACCAGAGACAGACAGGAATATAAAGACAAAAGAGTGATCAACCAGGGAGACACAGCAAATCTAAACATGTGTTAAACAACTGAATCAGTAAAACTGATAGAAAGAAACAGATCAATCCACAATTCTAGCTGACAACTTCAGGGCCAGGGATTTGGCTTAGTGACAATACTGCTGGCCTGGCAAGCAAAAGGTCATGAGTTCGATCCCTGGTACTGCGGAAAAAAAAAAAAAAAGAAAGAAAGAGAATTTCAACTCCTCTTTTATCAACTGAAAGAATATCAGAAAACCACCTATGATATAACAGAACACAATAACTGTTTCAAACAATAGCACTTATGAAACATTCCATCCAACAGCAGAAGAACCCAAATTCTTTGTAAGTAACCAGGTGCCTCAGACCAATATAAGCCACATCCTGAGCCATAAAACGAAGATCAACAAATTTAAAATAGAAATTAATAACAAAGGTAACAGGAAAATCTCTAGAACGCTTAAAACTAAACAACACACTTCTAAATAATCCATGGTCAAAGAGGAAATTTCAGGAGAAAAAACACATTGAACTACAAAAAAGAAAACAAAACAGGATTTGGGCTCAGAACATGATATCCCAAAGTACGCTGCTTTGGCATGCTAAATACTTTGAACTCTGGGAAAGATCAGAAACAAGATCTTTCTGACATTTTCCTGCCCTTCCTTTTCTTGCCATAGAAATGAGAATTCCTCCTTCCCAAGGTGGTTTAGTTTCCCAAGGGAAACTAAAATCACTCTCCCCCACAGTTAGCCATAAAGCCTAGAAATATTATTTTATCCTTCCTCTGGCCTTCCGTGTGGCCATAAATAAATTCTTTGATCTGCCTTGTCTGATGGAGGGTACAGAGAGTATCTCTTTTCAGAAAGTGTCCTACCAGGTATAAGAAAGAAAGAAATATTACAAGGGGGCCAAGAAGAATCTTGACAGACAGCCTGCTCTGGACTTGCCAGCAATCTTTTACCATCAGAACACACCCTTTGCCCAGTCACATTTCAAATTGGCTGTCCATTCTCCATCAAACCTAAGCATAAAGACAGACAATTTTCCCTGAGTCTCTGGGTCTTTATTTCTGAAGGCTCCAATGACACATAAAACATTGACCAAATATATATGTTATGTTATTTCTCTGATAATCTGTAGTTAGTCATTTTTTATATCAAACCTATCTGGGAGCCCTAGGAGAGATGAAGAAGCTGTGTGGCCTACACGACATCAAAATTTATCACATAGTTATGCTGAGAAGGAAATGGGAGGTCTAAATGTTTATGTAATAAATATATTGCATCAATAACTTGCCTCAAGAACCCAGAAAAGAGGGACATAACAGACTTTAAGCAAATAAAAGAAAAAAAAAATACAGGCAAGGGGCAAAAATGAGAGAATCAATAAAATAAAAAACTCATTTGAAAAAAATAAAAAAAATTGACAAACCTCTAGCAAAGATGACAAAGAACAAAGAGATAAGGCATGAATTATCAGCATCAGGAGTGAAACAGGATATCACTCAAACTCTGCAGCTATCAAGAGCACAGGGAGCCGGGGGCGTGGGGGTGCACGCCTGCAGACCCAGCTACTTGACAGGCACTAGTAGAAGACTTAAATCTTCAGCAAAGGCTGATAAATGCCATTAGCAAGCATCCTGATCTCACCTGATACATGTATGTTAAGGATGGTACGTTTAACAATACACTCCATTATGAATGAATCAACTACGTACCTGATACATGCCCAGCTGGTTTCATATGAAGTTAAAAGTATGTTAAAACTTTTTGTATAACACGGAAAATCTGAGAAATATGCTGAGGTAATGATTTCTGAATATACACACAAACTGCTAAAAATATCTCACAGTCTTACACTGGGGGAGTCAGTTCTTCAGGTTTAAAATGTTCTCTGCTCTGAAATGTTTTACTGCCAAATTGCCTGCCTTTTTATATTTTAATAGTAGAGCTATAAATTATCTGGACCACGGATTTAGCTTAGTGGCACTGTGTCTACCTTGCAAGAAAAAGGTTCTGAGTTCAATTCCTAGTACTGAAAGAAAAAAAAAAAAGAATATAAATTGCTCTTTCAATTCTCTCACCCAAGTACGATCCAGGCCTGACCCTGCTTAGCTTCCGAGATCAGATGAGACTGGGCGCCTTCAAGGTGGTATGGCCAAAGACACTCACTCAATTCTAAACAAATACACATAGATCCATTTTGATGTCTAAAATACGAAAGTATTAGATCTCAAAAACCAGAGCATCCACTGCTTCATTTAAAAGAGGAAATATATTAATTTTTTAAAACCCCGGCTCACAGGGATTGGCAGCACCAAGTTAACTGTGGGTGCATTCTGCCACCGGCTGGTGTTTCCCTCCTCTTCCTCTGTCCTCTGACTGTCCATTTCATTCACTCATCCAATAAACACTTTTTGAATACCAAAAACTAAAACTTCCAGCCCAATTGGGTAGGTAGAAGGTGTTAGGAAAGCATCTGCTGGGCTGTTGAAATACTTCTGAGTTTAAAGTCTGGACGAGGGCTTTACCCAGATGTTGTTACTGAGGATGAGCATGGACTCAGCACCCTCACGTTCCACATTCTAACACACATACACACACACACATATCACACACACACTCACACACGACAGGTAAGACATGGATCCCGACATCAGTCCCAGTGACATCCTAATAAACACATTTCTGCTAAGACCCTCTATGTTTAGGTCAGCGTTCTCGGTATGAGGGTGGATTTGCTCTCGGGGAACATCTGGCAGTGTTGGGAGACATTTGTGACTACGGAGGAGGAAAAGAAGAGTGTCGTCTCATAGGCTGAGGACCAGGAGGCCATCACACATCCTGGCTGCATAAGACGAAGTACCATCTGGGCCCAGAAGTCAGTGTGGTGAGGAAGAGAAGCTCAGGCTGAGGTGACTGCAGACGGCCACCCTGTCCATGGAGGGTGGGGTGGCGGACAGTGGCTGGGAGTGCCTTCCACCATCGTCCGCCCTCGCCCACAGACCAGTGGGCATCTGGAACAGGGTGGGGAACCTAAGACACGTGCCACAGCGGGCATGGGTCAGTCATGCCAGCAGCCTAACGTACAGGCCTAATGGAAGTGCTGGCACTTCAGGATAAGCGCGTGGTTTGGGGGCTGCACTTTGGCACTCATCTCTGAAAGATTCAGTCACTGCCCGAGAGGCTTCGCCTCTTATGGAGGGCTGCCAGGCGCCACCCTCTGTGCTTCCATTGTCAGCCCGGGGGTCAAGTGGTCACCAGAGGAAGGGAGGGGTGTGGAGGGTGCTGGTCCGCTAGAAAGGAAGAGTAAGTTTAGTCATCTGTTCACAGCTGGTAACTACGCTTAAGAATAATGCGTGTTTCAAGTTTCTCACCGCAAAGAAATGATAAGTGTGTGAGGTGACAGATATGTTCATTAGCTTGATTTAGTCATTCCACAAAGTATTTGTCACAGTAACACACTATATCCTATAAATACATACGATTATTATTTAATTAAAATGAAATTAAGTTATCTTATAAAGAGAACAACAAAGTTCACTAGATACATTTCTTCCCTTTCTTTCTTTTTTATTTTTATTTTTTGAGACAGGCTTGCTATGCAGTTCAGGCTGGCTTTGAGCCCGCTATGTGGCCCAAGCTGTCTCTGAACTCCTGGACACCCTCCTGCTTCAGCCTCCAAGCACTGGGATTATAGGCTTGTGCCACCATGCCTGGCTGACCGGACATATGTGATAAAGAACAATAAAGTGCCTGCATAGCATGCATGAGGCATGGCTTTAATCCCCAGTGCACTGCCCAAAATAAACCAACAAAAATGGAGGGAACCCTCCACTGTGGCCTCCAAACCCATGTGCCGTGTGGTTACAGACATAGAAAGAAAATAGGAAACAAGATAAATAAGGTAATTTTGGTCAGAAATAGTCTCAATCTGCTTCAGTGATGCAAGTCTGTCTCTATTTATAAAATCATCTGAGCTTTTTTCAAGCTGCTTGACACCATAATCCAGTTTGACCAAAAGGAAGTAACTTTTACCTCAAATTTCCATTGCTGTAAACTGAACACCAGTGTGGCTGCCTCTGCCTGCAGAGAGCAGAGGCCCTGAAGACCAACAGAGCCAGCGTCTGGAGCCAGGCCTCCACCTCCACAGCTGGTCCGAGCCAGAATCCCCCAGGGAGCTGTGTACATCTTTCCCGCCCTCAGACATGGAACCAGCCTACAGCAAGGAGAAGGGAGGTGAGGGAATGAGCCCTGCCAGCTGGACGCCCCGGAGTCGAGCTGAGGGCCGGAGGCAGCCCTGAGGCACAGGGACCGATGCCTCTTAGACCCTTCCTCAAAGGGCCGCCTTCCCCTGCGCCTCCTCCAGGACAACACGCTCCTGACAGTGGCGTACCGGGAAGACCTAAGCAAGTCACTGTGGTCTGGTACTGGGGTTTGTGACACTGACCATGCAACAGAACCACATAATTTGTGACAAAGGAAAGAGAAGGGGAAGTTAACATACGATGAGCGCTAAGTTACTGCGCGCTAGGAACTTAGCTAACTTTCTAACACTTCTGGTTCTATCGTACAGAGCAGATCTCTGCTTAGCCAGAGACTGAGCTATTCCTAGCCACCCCGCTAGGAAGTGGCTAGTTGGGAACTGCAGCCCAAGTCCTGGACTCCCAGGACCCTCCAACCTTCCACAGGTGGCTGAAGACCCCCAGTGCCCTGGGGAAGCTGAGGCTGGGCTCACCCACACCTGGGGAACCCAGCTACTCACCCTTCAGGATACAGACTGAATAGTTCTCACCTGAGAGTGGCGCTGAGCGTGGGCTGCACCCCACAGCTGCTGATTAATGCTTCCCAATTTGCCATGTTCCAAGTAAGCATCCTCATGAGTACTCTGTATTTCTCGAGTTTCCACAAGGGCACTGAGGATTTAACTACACTAGGACAGAGGTGGCAAATACGGCACGCAGGCACAGAGCCCTCTGCCAGATGCTAACCAAGTCCAGCACCACCCCTGCAGTCAGTATTCAGGATTAATTACGTGTTGGCACTGTGAGACAAATAAGTGGGTTAGGGGTTGCAATCTGGGCATTCACTTGGTCCATAAAAGATTTGCCATCACTGGTTTAGGAAAACATGATTTTGAGTCTGTCTTCCCTAAGGTTACTTCCTCTCTATGTGTCTTTTTCCAGTACTAGAGATTGAACCTAGGTTCTGACATATGCAAGCAAGGGCTCTACCACTGAGCTACATCTCTGCCCTTTTTATTTTTGAGTTAGGGTCTCACTACGATCTCCCAACTGGCTCTGAACTCACGATCCTCCCCATGTAGCTAGGATCACAGGGGTGCACCAGCACACCAGACACTACGTTACTTCAGTAAGGCTACGCACAGAAGCTGCTTTCAAAGAAAGGTGTTAACGAAATGAAAAATCTTCAAACTAGCCTACTCCACATAATTCTCTTCTCTCTGTCTTGCATGAGTGCTTTCCCCATTATTTCTCGTGGTCATCTGAGATGAACATGTCACAAATAGTAGGGCTGTGACTGGTGCCTATTTTATGCACACAGAGCAAAGTAAAGGCTAAAATACATTTAGCCCAGCAAAGAGCTTATCCCTGAGGAGCTCAAAGCAAGTTCACCAACGCCTTCAATGTCTGTCGCTTTTTGGAGCATAAGTGAACATGGAAGGTTTCAGAAAATTAACTAATAAGTCAGCCGTGGTAGTGCACACCTATAACCTTGGTACTTAGGAGGCAGAGGCAGGAGGATCACTGTTAGAAGAGTTCAAAGTCAGCCTGAGTTACACAGTGAGTTCAGGACCATCCTGAACTATAGAGCGAGACCCTGTCTCAAAGAAAAAATGAATTCATGACATCTTCCCTTTGACATATCTACTGGATTTATCCAGAGACTCAAAGTACATACAGGGTTTTACTGTGTAAAGTACTGTCAGTCCTTCTTCCTCTCCACCCTATAGCAGAAGGTCTCAACAGGGAACTCCTGGAGAACTCTGAGGTTACCAGGCTGGGCTGTGCCCAGAAATGCGAGTCTGTCTGGGCAGGTCACAGAAGTCTGGGGACTGAGGAGCAGCAGGGTGACGATGGCTGCCGGAAAGCTTCTCAGAGAGTGGAAGCAGCTCCACCGCACAACAGTCAAAACCTCTGGCAGGAGGCAGAACCAGCGAACCGGGGCCTCAACCGGCCTCATGGTCCCCCCCGCCCCCCAGCTCTGGGCTCTGCCCTGCGGTCTGCGTGGGTGCGGTCCGCACTCCGCACTTCGCCGGAGCTGCTGGGAGGCCCCAGCAGTGGTGGCTCCTGCAGCACCTCTCACAGCATCTGCCAGTTCTGTGAGACGAGCAAGGAAGGACGGTGACACCCACCTCACACCTGGGGAAACTGAGTCTCTGAGGCTACCTGCCTTCTCTGGGGCAGAAGACAGCCTTGGCAACCCTCTGGGTTCACTCCCAATCCCACTTCTCTCCTGGCACTTTCCCTCATAAGGAAGCTCCAAAAGAATGCTAAAAACAAGTGCTCTGCTGGGCCGCCACCACCACGTTACTCTTCTGCTCGGGCGCCTGCCGTGGCTCCCAGCAGCCACAGGATACAGCTTCAACATTCTCCTACTTCCTGAGCAAACGGATATAACTCTTTCTTGCTATTCAAACCTTCTGCCGCAGACTCTATGTTCTAAATATCCTTGCCATTTCTCTCCCTCTGATGTTTTCTACTTGTTCAAAACCTGGGAAGCCCAGATTTTTAAATACATTATTGCCGTTCTGTCCCATATCTTTCCATGTTTGAGGAGGGAGGAATCTCTCCATCTGGATTAGGCTCTTCGAGGGATAGAATCACACAGTTCTTCATGTCTGAGAAGCTCCGGCACACTGTGAGGCCAACAGCACCACGGACACCTGGTGATAGGTATCTGTCTGTGAGCTAGCTGCTCAAGACAAAGCCTGTGTAAGCAGCAGATTCACACAACCTCAAACGAACATCCTCATCACACAACCTCAAATGAACATCCTCAAGGCTGCCATACGTTGGACACAGCCTCTGAGGGACTGAAGTGTGTGTGAGACCACAAGGTCACACGGCACAGCAGCTCCAGCCCACAAGCCACAGCCAGCATCACCCATGAGGACAGCAGGTTCTTGGGGAAATTCCAGAAGAGTCAGCTCGCAGGACCAAGCTCAGCCCACTGGCCACCAGCTTGCTGTGCCCAGTCTTCAGCATCAAACTCAGAGTGAACATACTATGGCACATTTTGGGGGCATGCCTGTCACCCAGTACTCTAGGAGGGGAAGACAGGAATCCAAGTTCAATCCAGGCCCAGGCAACTTAGAAGCTCTTGGTCTCAAAACAGAAAACTTAAGGGCTAGGGATTTAGCTTAGTGGTTCCGGCGTCTGCCTTACAAATGCAAGGGCCAGGGTTCGATCCTTGTTAACCACATACAACAATACCAGGCATGGAGACTCATGCCCACCAGCAATCAGAAACACATACCACATTGCCAGGCATGGTGGCACCTATAATCCCAGCACTTGTGAGGCAGAAGCAGGAGGATTGCTGTGAGTTCAAGGCTGAGCACAGGGCCAGCCTGAACTACAAAAGCAAGATCCTGTCTCAAAAAAAAACCAACAACAACCCACCCCCCACAAAAAAAAGCCAAAACCATAAAAACAGAAAACTTCAAAAAAGGACAGGTTTTGAGTTCAAACCCCACACTGCCTCCCAAAAGAGAATCAATGATTACTCCTTGCTCTGTTAAATATCACTACTTGTCTTGCCTTATCTGTAGATTTTCAGTGCTAGAACCTACCTTTGAGCTATTTCAATTATTGTATAGCCTAATAATATACAAAACACCCCCAAACAAATGAAAATAGTAAGAGTTTAAAAGGCAACTAATTGAGGAATTGCTACTGCCTTAACGGAAATTCTGTCAGGTAAGTGAAACCAAGCACATCTCCTTTCCAACCACAAGAAATAAATTTGCAAATCTAACTGACTGGATCATAGAGCCCAGTGCTTTATTTTGCACAAAACAAAATCTCCCAATCTGCTTTATGCAAAACAAAGTTCCCTTGTCTTCCTCTGCTCACAGAAGGGACAAGGATCACCTTCCAAACATGCTTTGTTCCCCGCCCCACTGGGCAGCCCTCCTGTTCTCAAGGCCTCCGGGGCAGGTCCTCCCCGTGGGACGCTCCACGCAGGAGAACTGGTCTCCACACTGACTTCAAAGACAGACAAACATTGCAGAGAAGCGCTCCAGTACCTGCGACATGAGCTTGAGAACAGAACGGACATGGCCGGCGCCGGCGACCACAGCACCGTGAGCACAGTGAGCACAGTGAATGGCCTTAAATGACACCAAAGAAGCTGACATAATTTGCTAAAATGGGCACTGTTTTACATTAAACAAAGCAAACAACAAAAACCACCTCTGAAAGGCTCCATTACAGCAAAATATAACCTTCACTTACCTGTTTAGTAATCCCCACAATGACCTGAATTATAAAAATGGAACATAATCAAAGTACCTCCCACCATATATTTAACTGACTAGAAAAGAGAATGAAATATGCACAAGCTGATCTCAGCAGCGATGAGTTCCAGGTGGGTGGACTCTGGCTGGTGGGCTCTGGCGTCTAAGAACCACAGTCCTGGCTGGTGGGCTCTGGCATCTAAGAACCACAGTCCCGGCTGGTGGGCTCTGGCATCTAAGAACCACACTCCTGGCTGGTGGGCTCTGGCGTCTAAGAACCACACTCCTGGCTGGCTCTCCCCTGAGTACTCGCTGAGGGGTGAAGCAGTCCTCCTGGGTAGTGTCTTTTCTACCTGCTCTTCTCCCCTCTTCTCAGACAGGCCAGCTAGGAGGCCTGGAGCTGGAGAGGTACTGGTCACTGTGGAATGACTGGCCGCCATGCGCTACCCTCCTCCCTACCACAGCAGCAAGTCACCCCAAGGAAAGGGCTCAGGCTTTCCACTCGGGAGGCCTGGATTCAAAAGCCCACCGCTCAGAGAGGACAAACGCCTTCCCCTTGGCATGGCCACACAGCTAGTAAGTGGTGGTGAGAAGAGTCAGCCCCAGGCCTGCAGACTGGGCTGACCCTGGCAGCTGTCGGGCATTATTACTGCCCTGGCCTTGGGCAGGAGCCTTTACACTATAACGGCCTCCTCTGTTGAATGGAGGGCTGCAGGGCTGTGGGGTCAGGGGAGGTAGAGAGGGTAAAGGCAGAGGAAGGACAAGAAGCCAAGAGTATGTGACGTTCCCATTTCCCACTCCGTACACCTAAGTGCCATAACAGCACCGGCAGTGTGTGTAAACACCCCCTGGCTTGCACAAAGGCAGAAGCAGTGAGGAAAGTGGACTCCACCGGGCTGCCCATGGGGCGGAGCTCAGGTGGTGCCACAGCAGCAGAGAAGCTTGTTGAAGCTGGGAAGCAATTTTTCCAGGGTCATTAAGATACTATCTGTCCCCAAACTGTTCATTTCACCTTGGGGGAAGTGAACACAAACTAAACACAGGGAAGTAAAAATGAAGGTCTGTACCTGGCTGGATGTAGCTCATACCTGGCTGGGGATGTAGCTCAGAGCATGGACTCTGGTCTGGCAAGTGCAAGGTATTGAGTTCCATCCTGAATACAGAAAAATAATGCTCATCCCTTTGGGACTAATATTGTATATGGAAATTTCAGAGGAAAAAATTCCATACACACCTTGGTACGTTAGGCATTAGGTAGAAGTATATAAGAAGGGCTTCCTGAGTTGCACCTTAAAAAGTTGTATTCTCAACAAATTCACTTACTCAACAAATGTGTACACCGAATGCTTAATACCTACATGCCTAGAACTGTTGTAGTTTAAAACTGAATCAAAATAGAAATAAGTAGACAAGAAAGACTGGGTTTGGAGTTAAAAACAAATTCAAAAGAAAGAAGCTGGGCTTGGTGGAGTATATCTGTAATCCCAGCACTCGGGAGGCTGAAGCTCTTCCTCTTCATCTCCATAAGTACTAAGTAGGTCCTCAGATCTCTAGGCCCAGGATTTTCCCACCCCAACATGCCGTTCATCTTCTCCCTAATCACCAGGAAAAAAACTTCAACTGAATTAAGGAAGCGAAATGATTTGAGCTGGGTATGGTGTCATACACCTGTACTCCCAGCACTCTGGGAGGCTGAGGCAGGAGGAGTGCAAGTTCAAGCACCGCCTAGGCAATTTAGTGAGACCTGATTTCAAAATACAATAAATAAAAAACAGTAGCTCAATGCAAAGGCCCTGGATTCAGTTCCCAGCAACAACAACAACAACACCAAAAAAAAAAAGAAATGGAAAAGGAAAAGGAATGACCTGTTGCTAATGAATCATGTCAAAGAAATGTGAGCAGACTTGTTTAAATATTTTTAACAGAGGCCCTATGTCACGCGGTGGAACCAGGGCTAGTGCTTGCACACCCCACTCTCCATCTTGGGGTCCACGGGCTCTCCCCAGGCCGCTCACTCAGCACCCTTACACACACACACCAAAGGGTGCCCAGCAAGTGGCAACAGAAAGCAATCTAGTGTAATCCATATATTATTCTAAGCGTATGGTTTTCTCAAGGTACTGTCTATGTGGCAGCATTTTTAAAAATTATGAATTTTACCTCTAAAATAAGTTAAGTTTTCAAGTTCACCCCAAGATCAATACCCTGAGAGTGACCCCATGTCACTGAGGTTTTGCAGGGTTATACAAAAATGAATATTTATGGAGAGAAGTTATCCCTCTAACAAAATGGAAGAACGGAAGACCTTGGGCTGAGAATATATTCTGATACGGGGTGTAGCTCAGTGCATGGACTCTGGCATGTCATTGCATGCTGCAATGCTATTAAGCTACAGGCTCACGCCGGTAATCCCAGCACCCGAGACACTGAGGCAGGAGGATCACTGTGAGTTGAGAGCAGCCTGGGCTACCTAATGAGTTCAAGGCCAGTCTGAACTACACAGCAGACCTTGTCTCAAAAAAATAAATAAATAAATAAACTAAACAATAAAAATTTTCCAGGGTGATGGTGGAGGAAAACTGGGCTTTTTGGGAGGTTCCTGAGAATTCTAAAATTGCAGTGACAGACCCACAGCTGTGTGAATGCACCAAAAGCCACTGACGTGTGCACTTTAAACGGGTGGTTTCTGAGTTATATAGAGCTACTGCCCCCAAAAACCCCCACAAAAAACAAACCAAAAAAAAGCCTCCAAAGATTCCTTTTACGTACAATTAAAGAAGAATTTTAGCCACCAAGATATTAGTATTCAATAATTCAAACACAGCAGTGACAGTGTCCCTATCGTCCATTGTGTTCGTTTAGGAAGCAGGAAGAAACACTATCTTAATCCTCACTAGAGATGGCCAGTCTCCTCCCAAATGAAGTCTTAGCTGGAGGCCAAACGATCAGTCCACACAAACCCTTCCCCTCCTGAGGTCCAACTGTCTACCCAAAATAAAGCGCTTATCCCTCAGACCTAAGTCGAAAGTCTCAGAGTGCAATGGAGGGCCACCGACCTTCCCTCCAAGGAGAAGTCATCCTTTAATCTCCCCTACGATGTGTCCAGTACTGGCAAAAAGCTCACTGAGACAAGAGTAACATCCAAGTTAAAGGAAGAAAAAAATTAAAAAAAAAAAAAAAACAGAACATAAGAGGAATGTGTTATCCTGTCTTCCAAACCCCTGCATGAGCACTTAATTCCCCACAGTCCAGCTCCCTTTCTCAGGACGCCAAAAGCTGGACCCAGCATCACTTCACACGACGGTGTTCGCTTGAACACTGCACACTCACAGCTCACAGAGGAGCTCCAGTACCACCTGCCTGCTGGCAGGCGGAGCACAGGGCTTGAGCCCCTGGCTCTGAATGAATCACTGAAACCTCAATCAAGCTGCACTTTGAACAATGTCGAGATCACGATCATATAGAAGGTGCGGCTACTTCTGCTCTCCCCAAGGAAGCAAAGAACACAATTATCTTTTCAGTCTTTTCACAAAAAGTAAACCAGCTTTCAGAACTCCACACTTCCTCTTACGAAGCACAGCCAAGTTCTTATTTGTATTCCTGTCACAAAAAGCCTTCCTCACGGGATAAGCCTCAGAAGAGGTGATATATGTAGACCGAGTATCACAGGCCTCCTAAATCTGGCTGGAGAAACTGACTGTTCAATGAAAAGAGATTACTTAACGATCTCAAATGAACTAATTACCAGTCTGGAAAGGTTTCCAGCCCGAAGCTTTCTGACTGCTTTCATCAAGGTTTCTAGGACGACACAAGAAAAATACATAACTAAGCAGATGAGCGATAATATTCTCAGAAAATAACCACTATTATTACCTTATTATGATGTGTGGAAGAGCTGCCAACTCAGTTATTATATAGTCTTCATTTGTCTATGCAAAAACAATTTCAAGTATTCAGCCTAACATGGAATTTTAAAGCAAATTCCAAACAGAATCGCCAAAGAAGCCCAGCCAGTCCCGACATTGAGTACCACATGACCTTACAATTTTAGGCTCTGACAACAAGGATTGGTCCTCTTCTGGCATCCCATTTGAACAGATATTGGATGATGTGAGAAGAGAGTCAAAAAGGCTATTTAAAAGAAGCTGAAACTCAATAAAACAAGCTACAGAAGGAGCTCTTAAACCCATCTGTGTTATAACAAGTAAGTATCCTGGTTGACTTCTATAAATACCTTTTTAAAACACCAAAGATTTCAAAATCCAGTAGAACAAAAACTCCAGGAAAGCAGGTGCTTTCAAATTCACCACCTAGCATTTTTGTTCAGTGAGAATCGTTGAATAAACAAACATGTAGAAATGAGTTTCAAAAAGTCAAAACTTCACAGGGATTACTCTCAGTAAAGATTTTAATGTGTTCCATGGATTTTCAAAAATTGTTATGCTTCAGATATCACTAATTTATCTTTTTTTTTTTTTTTCCAAGAACAAAAATGGCCAAGTGGGGCCAGGGTTTTAGCTCAGTGGTTCTGGGACCTATCTTGCAAGTGCAAGGGCCCAGGTTCAATCCCTGGTAACCACATACAACATTGCCAGGCATGGAGACTCACACCCACCAGCAATCAGAACCACATACCACAGTGCTGGGCCTGGTGGTTCACACCTGTAATCCCAGCACTTGTGAGGCAGAGGCAGGAGGATTGCTGTGAGTTCAAGACTGAGCACAGGGCCAGCCTGATCTACAAAATTGAGACCTTGTCTCAAAAAAGAGGGCCAAATGCAGAGTCACTGCACCCTGAGGCAGCTGAACTTCACGAAGACTATTTCAGAAGGAGAAACTTGGGATGAAAAGCGACCCACACTGCCACCAACCAACCAGAAAAGACCAGCTCTGCACGGCTGCTAACAGCCTTCTGCAGAACTATCTGATTCCTCTGGATTTCTTCTCAGAGAAGTTAGCAAAGCCTCTTGAATTTAAATTTTTCCTTCCATGTCTGCAGGAACTTATAGTTCCCTTGTGCTCTCTTATTTTTCCTGAACTTCCTCACAAATCACCTGTGTGACAAACCTTCTCCCTTCCCCTGAGTTGGGCTAAAAGAATCCCATCCCTAAATACTGGCCTTTTTGAGTCTATGGAAGTTTCATTTCCTTGCAAGAGAAGTCTGGTCTATTTCTTGAGGCTAAATTCACTGCTCCATAATAAAGAAAATAAAAATCATGCAAACCACAGGCAGCACTGAATCACCTTCCACCACATACCCTTCCAGTCGCTCACACAAATATGCCTTTTCGAGTTCTGCCTTGTATTTCCTGCATCCTTCCGGGTCCATATTTTCCCCCACAAAATTTCCTTTTCAACTTCATAGATCCTAAAACAGATACATACTAAAATTTTCGACTCTGAATTGTTTCCCAAGGTGAAACAAACTCAGTATATGAACGAAACTATGGACAGAAATGAGCTTACTTGCAATGGTGTACTTTAATATTTTTAATTGTTGGCACATATGTTGTCAGGGAATGAAGAGATGGAAGAAGGAAGGGATGCACTGTATCCACATACTGCAAAAAACTATTTTACTAGATCTTCATAACAATCCAGGCATGACCTGGAAAGCTGTACATTTTTTTTTTTTTTTTAGTTTTGGTTTTTTTTTTTTTAGCTTTTTGAGACAGGGTCTCGCTTTGTAGTTCAGGCTGGCCCTGAACTCACTATGTAGCCCAGGCCTCGAACTCACAGGAATCTTCCTGCCTCTGCCTCCCGAGTGCTGGGATGACAGGCGTGAGCCACCACGCCCGGCACTGTGGTATGTGGTACTGGTTGCTGCTGGGCATGAGTCTCCATGCCCAGTATTGTTATGTGGTTACCGAGGATCGAACTCGGGTCCTTGCGCTTGAAAGACAGGCACCGGAACCACTGAGCTAACTCCCCGGCCCTAAACCTGTCCTTTAAATTGGGGCTGTCAGGTGTTTGTATGCCAACAAGAAACTGACCAAGATGTGATGGTTTTGTAACTCCCATTTACACATGGCAAAAAACTAAAACGGAACACGCAGACATGCCCATGCAATGTCACGTGACTACTGTCATCCCTGGCCTATCCTGAGATCACCCCTCCTCCACCCCAGGGGACGCCAATTGCTATATACCCCCTCCCGTGTGCCAAGGGATGAACCTCCTAAAGAGTCAGTCTTCCGAGCATAGACTTTTGACCTGTGGAGCACCACCTCCCTTCACTCCGCTAAGGGGCAGCCGGAAGGCTGTTCTGAATCTCTAGGGAAATCGAGGCCTTTCTCTTCCCTTCCACGTACCACCTATCACAACCGCTTCATTCCAAAGTAATTTCCAACAGTTCATGTTTTACAGCGACTTACCCATAAAGACACTGATAGTTCAAAAGGTTTGCATCAGCACATGATTTTCTCAATAAAGTTTAAGGCTGATGCAACATTTCTAGGTCTCAAACTTTACAGCTAATGACAAGAACACAGAACAGTCAAAAATTACGCAAGAGAAAAGCTCCAGTTTTTTTTTTTTTTTTTTCACCACATCTGCCTGCATGGGTCTCCTGTGAGTCACTGACTTTTGTGTTCAGTCATCATTATAAGAACTACCATTTTTTACACCCTAAAATTACTTTGTTTCTTAAAGAAAAACTCTGCAGTAAAAATGAAATTCCATTACATCATCCACCATCTTGCTAACATGTGGACCTCTATGTCAGTACCTCCAGTGCTATTTTGTTCTGATTTTCTTCTTCTCTCCTTTTTTTAGTTTTTTGAGACAGGGTCTCGCTTTGTAGTTCGGACTGGCACTGACTCACTATGTAGCCTGGGCTAGCCTCTAACTCGTGGCAATCCTCCTGCCTCTGCCTCCGGAATGCTGGGATTACAGACGTGAGCCACTATGCCCGGCAGAAAGGTCTATTTTTGACCCCAGCTCTTTCCTTCTCTCTTTGCTTCCCGGTTGCCATGGGCTGAGGACCTCTTCCTCAGTAATTCCATAGTTAATTGCTGAAGCAAGGCCAAGGCAAGGGTGAGCATGCCCCGGGCAGCAGCCACCACGGATACTCACGGCAGGACATGGTCTCTCTCTTCTCTTCCAGTACAAAGCAAGCTTAAAGGACTAAACTCGATTGCTGGAGAGGTTCTAAGATTTATCTGTCAACGGTCAAGTCAGAATAAATTTTTCACTCCCTGTCTTAAATTTAAACTGCTCTTCTCATTTAACAAATTCAGTCTTCTATGGTGCCTTTTCACAAGTCTACAGATTAGGTTTAAAAATAAGCACAAAGAAGTAAAATGTACTGTTTATAGAAATGATAATTTTCCTCACTGGAAATGATCACTTTCAATGATTCAAGGCCTAAAAGCACGGCTGTTGGAAGAGGAAACTGAGGTTCAAAAAAGTACCATTTTAACACAACGGAATCAAAGATCTCTTTGAACACCAGAAGAGCTCGAACAAAAAGAGAAACAGAGGGCTATTGTGGGGCTGTAGCCTCCAGATGATGAACCCCCAAACACACTGCAACGGTAAACAAACTCAGAGCTACAATCTGATTCGGTGGCCTGACACTACATTACAATTTAAGGGCTCTCTCCCCATTCATTATTTCCCAAACCCCACGGGGCAGCGCCACGGGTTTTGCTGGTTCCCGGATTTATTGCTTGTAAATTATAATGCACAGTATGCCTTTCAGAAGAAAGGTACAAGCAAATGAAAACACCACGGCTTTAAAGCTTCATAAAAGAGCACGGGTAGCACAAGTGAACTCTGCCTGCGTTTACTACAAGGACCTACTCCTCCTCATTTAAGCCGCTCTGGCGGGTCTTAAATTCAAAGGAGCGCGACCCCCGCCCACCACAGCGACCGCGACAGCGCAGGTGGGAGGACGAGGCGGGTCGCACACCTGCCCGCAGGACCCGGTCTGGCCCCTTCTCCCCGGCCCGGCCCGGCCCAGCCACACGGCGACCGGGCAGTGGGGGCTGCCGCAGGCTCTCGGCCGGCTTCCCAGCCGCTCTCGGGAGGAGCCCGGCGGCCGGGCAGAAGGCTGCGGCCCGAGTCCAGGTGGGCCGGGACCGCCGCCCGCTCGCCCGCCCAACCGTCCGCCCGTCCGCCGCGTTTCGGGCGCCCGGCCTCCCCGGCCCCGCGGTCCCGGCCCGCGCACCGTGTGCGACTGCAGGCTCTGGCTCGCCTCGATGGCCGCCGTCAGCGGCACCGTGTCGTCCAGCAGCACCTTGCCGGCCGGCGGCTTCTCCATGAAGGCCATCCCGCCGCCGCCGCCTGGGGACGCGGCTCCGAGCGAGGCGCAGACTCCCGCCGCCGCCCGGCCGGCCGCCCGCTCCCTCCGCGCCGCCGCTGTCAACGCGCGCCGCCCCGCCCCGCCCCGCCGCCGGGTCCTAGCGCCGGGCCGAACCGCGTGCCCGCAGGGTCCTAGCGCCGAGACTCCCGAGAGGGGCGGGGCTGTCGGCCCTGGCTGCCGGTGGGCTTTGCGCTCCGCTCAGGAAAGCTGCTGTCCACCGCACCCTGTCATCGCCCTGGGCATTTCCTCGCAGCTTCAAGGCAGACCCGGTGCCTTAGCACCCGACAAATCCTAAACTCTCACCACTGGAAATCTAGATCCTAGACACTCACTGCAGCTGAGCTGGGAATCCAGGAAGCTTCAGTCTCAGAAACGGAACCAGCCAAGCCTCGAAGAATGGGGCTTTTCAGATGAGCCCCTCAGAAGCTGGGGCTGTTAAAATGGGACTCTCCCGTCCCTGCCTTCTACACCCAAACACGCTAAGCCTCAGAAAGCCTTCAGGTAAGAGCCCTCAGACCAGGAGTCTTTGGTCCCACCACACCAGCTCCAAGAACCCCAACGCAAGAGCCAGAGAAACAGGATTGACTTTCCAGCCCCAAATCTGCTCCGCAGTTTGCCTAAGGCCATAATCAAACACTTGCCCAGGATGAAGTTAAATCTGGAATCTGATGACCAGGATCTTCAGAGCTCTGACATTTGTTAACTGGAATAAATTACCCAGCGTCTCTTGGCCCCAGCTCCCCAACTGCAAAATGGAGTAATGCCTGTGTGGAAAGCATTTTAATAGAGGAATGCAAGGGTCTGAGCTCATAATACAGCTCAATCAATATTATTCCTTTCCTTACAGTTCACAGAATGGAGGGTTTCTAAGTCTTAAGTTTGTGTCCGTTAAGCATCTACGTTTCAAACAGGGAGCAATATTTATTGGCAACTCCACCTTCACCCCATACACTTTGACAGCAAGATTCAAGAGTGTTGGGCAACGCTATGAAGTCACGAGTCCGTGACAGACTTGCCTCAGGGGCCAAGACCCAGAAGACAGATGTGAGGAAAGAATCATCAAACTTAGTATTTTAGCCCTGAAATAATGAGAATGCTTCCTACATTCCATCTCTGACCCACTATGTTTCAAAGTAGCAGTCTGTTAAAGCAAAACCATATGTCATTTTGGGGAAGATTCAACTTTTTATTTCCAAATCATTGCCAGGATCACAAAAGCCAAAATCCCATTTAATCATCAGTCTACCATGATGGGGACTGACCAAGACAAGGCTCTGCTCACACACTCCCTGTGGTACTATAAAGTGGCCCAAATACTGGGATGTTTTCATTCATTCAAGTATTTACTAAATATACCATGTAGTAAACCCAGTAGTAGGAACTGGGATTTAATAATACCTATCAAAGGCTTTGAAAATGTTCT
Source organism: Petromus typicus (assembly GCA_004026965.1). Lineage (NCBI taxonomy): Eukaryota > Metazoa > Chordata > Mammalia > Rodentia > Petromuridae > Petromus > Petromus typicus. Next base: position 23,390 of record PVIR01015766.1, read on the forward strand.
CAACTCATGACTTCTGCCCCTAGTAGGGATATACTAAGAAAATAATCAGATTTGTGCAAAGTTACAGTATTCATGGACAAAGACCTTAATTCTAAGTAAGGGATCAGACAGAGCAAAGTATGGTCAAGATTTGATTTCTGCAGTCCTAGGGACTGAACCCAGGGCCTCAAGCATGCTAGGTAGGTGCTCTGCCATTGGGCTACATCCCAGTCTTTTTTATTTTGGGGCAGTGTCGCTAAGTTGCCCAACATATCCTTGAACCTGTAATACTCCTGCTCAGCCTCTGGAGTAGCTTGGGTGTCAAGCATGTGCCACTATAACTAGCTTCTTGAATTTTTAGTGTTAAAATCAAACTGGCATGGTGGTATACATGTGTAATGTCAACACTCTGGAGGGCTGAAGCAGAAGGATCAAAAATTCAAGCCATCTGGGTAACTTGGCAATTAGTAAGTCCCAAACAAATGAAAATCCAAAAAACTTCCAAAATATTAAAAAGAGGGAAGAGAATATAGCTTAGTGTGAAGCTCTGAGCTGAATTCGCCTGAGGTGAATCTTCTCACCTCAAAGAGAGAGAGAAAAAAAAAATCAGACTATTGGCTAGTATGTAGCTCAGATACAGAACATGTTTAGTGTTTATGTGAAGCCCTGGATTCAGTCCTCAGCACACACACAAAAATCAAATTATCAAAGAATAGCTAATGATGCTGAGGATATTCTTGACACGATAGTAAGTAAAACAGTGGTATATGCATTATGATACCAATGTTTACAGAAAAAACATCAGAAGAAAACATACCAAAATGTTTCTTCTAGAAAGAACAATTTCTTTATGCTTCTGGATTTTTTTACAGGCCTGTTTTATTTTTATGACTAAGGGAAATGTTATTTTGAACAGGATCCAGTGATCTGACAAGCTATTAGTTCCACAAAAGAAATTCTGAAAAGTGTTCTTTGAATGAATCCAGCGGCAGCTTCGCTCCGTTTTCACTGTCCCACGCTGTGTAAGGACGCTTACTGTACTGACAGCTCGTACCTTGTGCGACATTTCACATGACCCAAGGCGGGCATTTTGCATACAGCTTCCAAATTAGTTTTCTCATATAAGATGGTGTAACTAGAGGATAATACTGTGTATTTGTGTCAGATTATGACAGTAGCACTTTTATGCAAAATGTTTTATCTCATCAAATTCTGGGGATTCAACCTGAGGCCTCTTGCACGCTAAGCCAGGGCTCTGCCATGGAGCTAGCCCTGCTACTCCTTTCATTTTACTCTGAACAGGGTCTAAGTTGCCTGGGGCGGGCTCCAATTTGCAGTCTTCCAGTCTCTCCCCCTGCAGAGGCTGGGTTACAGGTGTGCATCACCATGCCCAGGTTTCCTGTCACCTGAGGACTTCCGATGTTGGGGGCCTGTGAAGAGCAAAGTGGAAAATAAGCAGAACTCCTTCCCTCCAATACTCAGTTTAGGAATACAAAAAAGACTGTCATTGAAACAATGACCCCAAGCCAGTCTGTGTGGTGTACTGGAATTCAGGCACCAGCCACGAGGGGGGCTAAGAGAAGAGTAATGACACCCAGAGCAGACTGTGAGCGGGTAGTTCCTCGGAGCTGGGGTGAGCAGGGCTGGGTTTTTCCTTCAGTCCTGGGTACTGAACCGTGAGCCTTTGCACGGAGCGACATCCCCAGCCCCTTTACCTTTCGAGACAGGGTCTCATTAAGTCCCTATATTACCCAGACTGGCCTCATAGCTGCAGTCTTCGTGGTTTACACAGCGATCCTGCTGCCTCAGCCTCCCAGAATGCTGGGGTTACAGGCATGTGCCACTATGTCATAAGGAGCATTTTTAAGGAGAAAGAAAATATCACTTTTTTTTAAGCAAGATGCAAGACACTATGTTAGGCACAGAGAAGTTAAATAACCCAGACATATGTCATCTGGAGTCAAGCCACGTGGCCACATGAGTAGGAAACAATAAGGACACACAGGGACTGTGTGGTGCAGATATAACTAGGAGCTCTGGGGGTGGCTGGGCCTGGAGGCTGGAGGGCGGAGGGAACGTGGGGCAGGCTGCACAGGAGAGGCTTAACAGAAGAAAGGGGAGAGGGAGCCTCTCAGACCGACCTCAGCGCGCTGGGCTCCCAGCTCTGTAACTTTCTGCTGGGGGTTAGTGAGGGCATTCTCAAGGGAACAGGCATCTCCGAGACCCAACAAGCCTGCAGGTGCTGGGAGCCCTCACAGCCGCTGACACACTTCTAACCTGGGCAGCGTGCTTCAAGGAGGAAAAGATGGATAAGCAGGTAAAAGCAGTGGGAGAGAGAGGAGAGCACAGTGGAAGTAAAAGTCACAATCTTAGATTCAAGAGCTAGGCAGAAAGCTGCCTTCAGCAATGTGAGATGAAAGCGAAGGTTAGGAGCAGTAAGGGCCCGAGCTGAGCTGCGCCTCGGGCTCACTGCCCTCCCACAGCCACCAGGCACCAGACAGCTCCCCATCTGTAGCACAGAAAGGAGACGCACATGGCCACGCCAGCCCCACCTGCAGGACTCAACCCGTTACTGTAGGTAATGACCAGAAAAGAGGCCACTATAGTAGCAGTATCAGCTCTTATATCAGAAAGGAATCTGCCAGGTCGGGGATTTAGCTCAGTGGTTCCAGCGCCTGTCTTGCAAGCGCAAGGGCCCGGGTTTGATTCCCCGGTAACCACATACCATACTGGGCGGGGAGACTCACCCCAGCAGCAACCAGTACCACATACTACAGTGCCGGGCGTGGTGGCTCACGCCTGTAATCCCAGCACTCGGGAGGCAGAGGCAGGAGGATTGTGATGTGAGTTGGAGGCTGAGCTCAGGGCCAGCCTGAACCACAAAGCGAGACCCTGACTCAAAAAAACCTAAAAAAAAAAGAAAGGAATCTGCCAAAACCAAAAGGAATTCAAATGCTTTTCTCTCCAGAAAGATGACGTAAATCTGAGCTGGAAGGATAAGAAACTAGCCAGGTCTTCCAGGCTAGGAAAAGGAAACTGAAAGTGAGAAATTACAATTTGATGGAATAAAAGCAGGAATGAACTCTTATTGTAACTTTCCCCTCCTCTGGGCATTCTTACCACAAGGTGACCACTTTACACTTCGGTAAGCCTCAAAATTACCTTATCAACCAGATCAATGCCTCATCAGTATTCTCTTGAAGATCCTGGGCTTACCTGAATCCCGAGTTCCACTGGGGACCCAGGACCAAGCAATCTCAAATCCATTTGGCTTTTGCTTTCTGTTCATTGGCTTTGCAGCACTGGAAATGGAATCTAGGGCCTAAGATAAAGATCCTTTTATTTTTTATTTTGAAATGGCCCTAGATTGCCCAGGCTAGGCTTGGCTTTGCAATCTTTCTGCCCTAGCTGCCCACCATGCTGGGACTGGAGGTTGGCCTCTAACTCTAGGGCGCAAGTGTTCCTCCTTCCTCCACCTCTGGAATAGCTGGGACTACAGGGAGTGGGAGCAGGGAAATCTCCCTGGCCAGGCTGGACTGGACATGCCATCAAATCAGGCTCTCAGAGCCTCAGGCAGGTAAAGCTAGTGAGGAAGGAGGTGATCTCAGCTTTTGCCACATACACAACTACCTAGGGTTGTGAGAAGGAAAAAAACTAGCTGGGTCACAGGTTATTTCTCTGTCACTTCATGTTTGGCCAGATTGATCAGTGAGTTTCAGAGATGGTGTTTCTAATGTTTGGGAACTACTCTACAGAACCATAACGCAGGGCCAGGGATTTAGCTCCGTGGTCTCAGCACCTGCCTTGCAAGCACAGGAGGCAGGTTGATCGCAATGCCGGGTGTGGAGACTCATGCCCAGCAGCAATCAGAACCACGTACCACAGTGCCGGGAGTGGTGGCTCACACCTGTAACCCCCACACTCAGGAGGCAGAGGCAGGAGGACTGCTCTCTTCGAGGCTGAGTTTCGGACCTGCCTGAACTCCAAAGTGAGATCTTGTCTCAAAAAACTAAAAAACAAAATTCCACTCACAAGTAATTCTTATTTCCCTTACATGCTAGTGTCTTCCATCACATTATCAAGTAATTTTACCCAGGTTATACAATGTCCTTTCAAACTGCTTTATATATAATAAACGATGGGGCTTCTTAGTCATCTTACTCTATTGATGTACATATTAGTTTTGGATTTCTTATGACTTTGAACTGAAGTAAGTTTCTTCCAGCTTGTGATTTTACTCGAAATCTGAAATACTCTAAAGATACTGCAAATTTATGTCTCTACTGTATGCAACCCCGGGAATTCAAAAGAAGTCAAACCTCTGGAGACGCAGAGGTAGTACTCACACATGCTCTGTCTGCCCACGAGTAACACGGCAGGGCCGCCCTAGTTAATAAATTACGTCAACACATCAGATAGTCACTCCGAAAAACAGCCAACCCTTGATAGAAAGCTTTAATATAAAACCTTAACAATGACTAACACTGCAGCACAAAATGAAAATCTGTGGTGACCTCAGAGGTACTAGTTGGCACATAGTCAGAACTTTTTTCATAGATGAATACACAAGTCACATCCCCAGGCAAATGGACGTGGTGAGGCTCTCGACTGCTGCTACAAGATTTGCTGCCGAAAAAGAAATTCACGGCACTTTACCAATATGGAAATGCTAATAGAATATAAAATCTGTTAAGCAATTTTCCAGTACATTAGGCTACGATTGCCTAAGATGGGTATTCTTTCCATAGCAACCAAACTTCACACAGAAGTTCCGCCCCTGAGTGGAAAGTGCTGGTACAATTCGGCCTATTTCAGTGATTACTTCTGACTCTCTTCCACAGGTGACCTGTACTGTCAATGATCTCCCTGGGGGAGGACTTCCTAATGTGAGGCCACCCCAGCTTTCTTAGTCATTCTTTTTGGCAGCTTGTCTGTGGTGGGAAGTGAGAAAGCTAACCAGCCCATTTTCTTTACAGCTGGCTTTTACAAAGCATGAGAAGACTGAGACTCTTGGCTCTGGGTGAAAACGACAAGTTAGGATTCACGGAGAAGCATCCATACCTTCTTGCCTACTTTTCTGGTCTGATTTTTCCTGATTTAGAAGAGACCAAAGACCATGAACCTTAAGAACACTAGAAGCATGGAAATGCTCTTGATGAGAGGCTACTTTTAAAAGTTACAGTGTCAATCAGGTACCAGATCCACTACCTTCCTTCAGCCCTACCCTGGACCTGCATTTCACTTTGCATGCTCAGATTAACTCTTTTAGAATTCTGCCCTTCATGAAGACAGTCACCGAGCAGCAGCCCAGAAAAAATGGAGGTAATCTGTATCTGTGATCTACAGGGAACTGCTACAGCTATAGCAGGATCTAGAACATTCTGAATGTAAAGGTTCTACAGAATGATTCCAATTACCTTACATGCCACATAACACAGTACTGCTACAGAAAATGCCTGTAGCCAGGCGATTTCAAATTTCCAGCTTTCCTCTGGAGTAGCTGTACAAGCTTAGACAACTCACACAGCATCAGTCAGTTCCCCTGCTTGTGCAAGTGCACACTGACTTGACCAAGCTATTTTAGGATTAGAGCAAGTGTAGAAAAGCAGCTCACTAAGAATCGAAGATGGTAGCTGGGAGTATAATTAACACCTTGTGCACATTTAGGGACCACATGTCAGGACCTGCGGCTGAGTCCCAGGCATGAGCTACCCCTATGGGACTAAGAGGTTGTGGCCTCAATTTTCTTATTTTGTTCTGACACTGTGACAAGTTTTCTGCATGTCTAATAGTCACCTTTAGACATGTCTTCTTTGGGTGGATCTCAGCCTCCACATGCCAGGCAATCTGAGACCCCTAAGAATTACATCATTGTTCCAGACATTAACTTTGATATTTTCTTCCTACCTCAATGCTAGAGGAAGACAAACTGACAGCTATAGTTAAAGAACTCACTTTATAAACATCACTGCCCCCTAGTGACTAGAACAACTTTCTAGTAATCTGTTCAACTCTCCCTTTTTGGTCAAAACAAAAGGGAAAAATCAAAGCAAAAATGTAATTGGAATCATTCTGTAGAACCTTTACATTCAGAATGATCTAGATCCTGCTATAGCTGTAGCAGTTCCCTGTAGATCACAAATACAGATTACCTTTTTGGTCAAAACAAAAGACAAAACTTGGTTAATTACCAGCAAAATGAAAACCCATTTTCAAAATAAACAGAGCCTATCAGTCATCCCAGACCTTCATCAAAACTAGCCCAGCTGCAGTCTAGCCGTAGCTCAGAGCACAGGCAGATCACTTCCATGTTGTTTACATCTGGTCTGACTTGCACGAACAGACTCTATACCACCAAACTTAAGAATCTGGTCTCTGTGGTCTTCCTTATTTTCAGGTTTTTCTTCCCACAATAGGCAGATTCATACAATGTAAGGAAGACCCACATTCTTAAGGGAGAAACAAGAATATTGACCTTTAAGCTGGAAACTTTTGTACCCAAGATTCTACTCCAGGCCAGAAATACTAACAGGTTGGCTGTCGACCTAAAAATTGACATATTACCTGTTTAAAGACAAGTCAGCTTTAAATTCAGGAAAAACTCTAACCTCACTCATAGGGAGGTGGACGACAGTAGCTAGTGTTTACAGGCCACTGTGGTGCTTAAGTCTGTGCCTACTGCACAGTATATTATCACTATTTTATAGATGAGTCAGTTTATACAAGTGAGTATAAGTATGTACATACACACGGGTCTGACAAGAGAAATCCCACCCAAAAGGCAAGTCCCAGGAGAAGGTGAGAAGTGTAAACAGTAACCAATCACAACAAACCCTGGCCCAGAAATAGCTGGGAAAATGATCTAAGAATACTTACTGGAAGTTGAGTAGGTGTTCAAAGACCACTCAACTCCCTTGTTTCCTTCAGTAAGTGCGTGCCTGACAGTCAAGATTCATTGAGAAAGTCTACACAGACACAGATTGGTGTTACTGCACATCTAACTAAGCTGAAACCCTAAAAGTCCAACTTCATATCAATCATGCCAGATTTTCAACTCACAGAAATCTAGATGATGAAATCCTGCAGTAATCAAGCCGGGCTGAAGCATAAAGCCAGACTGGAGGGGTCGACACTCAAACTCATCCCCCGTCTCCCTTCCCTACCATGGCTTCGGGGTCTCTCAGCCACACCGCAGTGACACAGCAGCCTATTTCCTGAGGTGCTTCTTTAATAACAATAGCATACTATACATCCTTCAGGGCTGGGGAGCTTCTGGGAGCATAACTTTAACCCAGCCTTCCATAACAGTCTTTTTACTTTCTATTACAGAACATGACACTGCGATGAAAGCAACGAAACGCTTTAGCCTTTTCACTTCTGCAGAAGCCAAAACAACTTCTCCGATATACAAAGGAGCCGGAAAGTTAATTTCCTGAGAAAGAAACACACAACCTGGCCCGGGCATTTTAGTCCCCAAGAGAGCTGACATCAGTCCATTGATCAAAACTCCATGTACAATCGTCTGTCCAAACTTGGTGTGTTTTGCAAAATCTTCGTTTAAATGCAAGGGATTCACATCTCCAGTTAATTCTGAGAAGGCCACCACATCCCTCTGTGTGAAGGCCCTGCTGAGTTCGGCCCGGTCTCCAACTCTCACACACAGGTGCTCAATGTGCTGCCTGCTCGGCACTGGTCGCACCAAGCAGAATCCTCTCTGCAGGCCACCCCACCAAAGCCGACGGCAGGGTACTACTGGGAACATCTTCAACATTCTCGAATTTCATCTATGGAGTCCTTAAGCCTGCTCCTGTTTTCAAACTATGAAGACATCAAAAAGTACTTCTGGGAACAGAGGAAAAGTTTCTGAAACTGGAAACTCTTCAGTCCAACACTAGTTCCCTACTATTGCCGGACAATGCAAGGAGAAAGGGAGAAACCTAAAAGAGAAAGAAAAACATTAATATGGTGTTAGGAGAAAAGCGTGTACAGAAACACAGGGCAATGTAGAAACATGTCCAGTTTTATAGGAGGAAAGAAGTTACTCTAGGAGCACTTTAAAGAACATCTTAGCCAGGGGTGGTGGCACACATCTGTAATCCTACCACTCAGGAGGACAGCTAGGAGGATTGCTATGAGTTCGGGGCCAGCCTGAACTACAAAGCAAGATCCCATCTCAAAAACTGTAAAAAAATTTAAAATAAGAAAAAATAAATCGAGAGCATCTTAGGGAAGCATCCTTAGCTAAACAGGCAGTCACAAGCACAGAAAGAACACACCAGTGCTTAACACTAGGCATACACATTAAACAAGGCTAAGCCTCTGCTGCAAGTACTCCAAGTGTATCTCCAAACGCTTCCCACGCAATCCAGACTCTAAGTGCCTCATCTCAGGTTTCCAAACCAATGAAGTCTTGGTTGCTAGACACATTAATTACACTAACTACCACAGTAGCATTACTCAAGCAAGAATGAGACACTTGGACTAAATCAGATGAGCCACACTCAGCCTTGTTTGTAGTATGTGAAGGAACAGCCTTTACCTGAATCACTCTGAAAGCACACTTCTTGCCTTTATAGGATCCTAGCAGGGTCAAAGAGCTCCACAGTCTGACCATACCACTGCAGAGAGATCATGGAAACAGTAAATAAAAGACTTGGCATTAATCTCCCTAACATTTTTCTTTGCTATAGTCCAGAAAGTCATTGGTTTTTTACTAGAAAATCTGATTTAAAAGGGAAAAATCAAAGCAAAACAAATCTTAGAAGTAAAAGCATGGCATATCATCATAGGCATAGGAAAAAAATGAACATAAGAGTATTTCTAAAATACACATTTTTAAGTTCACAATCACAAACAACAACTGGGAAACTGATTTTAACCAGATCACAGGTTCTGTTCTATCATAAGCCTCTGCTAGAGGAATGTTCATATTTATTCCAGTTTAAATTTTCAAAAGTTGCTCAGACTTCACAACAGCAAACTCTTCTCATCTGGAACGCGAGCACGTTTGTTGTTTCTCCATGGTCTCTTCCTTGTTCCCCTAGAAGGGTGACGGCGAACCTTTTAGCGATGAGTTCCCACACTGCAACCCCAAACCTAGTCATGGCAAAGTGCCGACACCGCAATTAAACCTGGATACTGAGGTTTTAGTTTAAGAGAACCAATTCCTCCAACTCACGATGTCCTAACAGCGTGGGCTCTGCATGCCTGCCACCGGATGCATACCCCAGGTCCCCTTCAAGGTCCTGGAGCGCTCCACTATCATACCTGCTACATATTCTCAAGATGGCTGAGGAGGTCTTCTCTTCATAGGTCAAGACGTCCAGGGGTAAGGCAGCACCAACCTGTGCACAGGATTAGGCTATTAGCTGACTATTATCAACATTTCTTTTTTTTTGAGACAGGGTCTCGCTTTGTAGTTCAGGCTGACCCTGGACTCACTTTGTAGCTCAGGCGAGCCTCAAACTCACAGCAATCCTCCTGCCTCCGCCTCCTGAGTGCTGGGATTACAGGCATGAGCCACCACGCCTGGCTCAACATTATAATTCAATTCTAATAAATCTTACCAACTCGTTGTTTTTGAGACTTTTCTTCATCAAGAAAACAGTACTTCATGTAACGGTGCTACTTAGAGCTCAGCCACTACTTAGAGGCCCCTCTGCCCGGAAGTTCCTCTACTTCTTCACACGCCCGATCCCCTTCACCTCTCTAGTCTTTAAACTCTCTCTTCGCTGATCCTAAAAATTAGGCTCCATCTGCTTGCTGTGTTCTTTCCCATTCAGGGCACATACTTCTTCTAACTCTCATCATTTTGCCACTAATTACTTATCATGTTTTCCTGTGACAAGAATCAAGGACGTTAATCCATAAGACCAAGGTTATATGTTTGTTTAAAGCTACATTTTCGAAACTAACTTTTACACCTGACACACACCAAGTGCACAGATCTTTAAAAAACAAATAACTAAAGAAAAATTACAGGCTCACAGAAGACAATAAAACAAACTGCAGGGAAATTCTGTACATACTTTACTGTTCCCCAAAATCAGCTTGCCACATAACTACAGTAGTCACAAAACCAGACAACTGGTGTCACGACAAGCCAGAATTTATAGGAAATGTGCCAATTATATATGGGCTCATATTTATACATGTGTTTTTACCACACAGGTTACTTCAACTCCTACTGCCACCAAGACAGAGATCCAGACCAGGACAAGGCCCCTTCACTCCATCAATTCCTCTTCCCTATTTATAACCTTCAGCAACCGCTGATCCTTCCCCAGATTCAACATTATTTCGAGAGCATTACACACAGATTCAGTCAGCATGTGAACTCTGGAATAATTCCCTGAAGATTCAGCTGGTGTTATGCATTAATAATTTATTCTTTCCGTTGTTGAGTCTATCCCATAGTTTACTAACCCACTGAATGACAACATGAGTGTTTCCAGATTTTGGTTATTACAGATGAATCGCCTATGAGAATCTGTGATTGGCTTTTATGTGAACATAAGTTTGTGTTTATCTAGGATAAATGGCCAGGTGTGCTACTGCTGGGGGGTAGGTAGGTAGGTTCTGTTTATGCTGCAGGGTACCCACACCATCTTATGTTCCCCTAGCAATGTTTGAAGGATCCACTCTCTTCACATCCTTGCCAACATGTAGAGTTCTCACTAGTCTGGATTTCAGTCACCCTGCTTGGCACACAGGGGCATCTCACCATATTCATGTATGTTCCTTTAAAGGCTCATGTTCTGAACATCTTCTCATGAGTTTCTTTACTGGATGTACATCCTCTAAGAAAATATCTATACATACTTTATGTTAATTTTCTAAGTGTACTATTATTATTATTATTATTATTATTATTATTGGATTTTGAGGATTTTTTAAAAATGTATTCTGGATATTAGTGCTTTATTAGATATTCAGTTTGTAAATATATGCCCCCAATCTCTAGCTTATCTTTTTGTCTTCTTAACAGAGCTTTTTGCAAGTCAGTTTTCTTGTTTCTTAAAGCAATGGCAAATTTTATTTGATAAAGTGAAAGTGAGGAGTGGGAGAAACTGGCTCCGGAGAGTGAGCTGGGGTGGAATAAAAGAGGAAAACAATTAGATAACGGAACACCCTGTCACGAGGAAAGCCATCACAGCTGCAGACAGTTTCTAATTTTGACAAAGCACTTGGCAAAGTCTGATCTGACAGAATACAGGAATTAAGAAATAACTTTCTTCTTTTTTTCTCGGTGCCTGGACTCAAACTCAGGACCTTGCACTTGCCAGGCAAGCACAGCACCACTGAGCTATATCCCGGACCCAGGAAATAACTTCCTGAGAATCCTGTCTTCACTGTCCTTCTCAACTGTACTTTTGTTCTCGGTCAATACTGGAATAAAGCCACTCAAAGTGCTGGTTTTGCAGGAGGGCTCAACTGTTGGCAATAACTCTATCTGGCCCCACGACTTGTTCTTTTCTCTAAGTCAGTCTCTCTTGCTGTTTTTGGGGTTTTTTTGTTTGTTTGTTTTTTTGAGACAGGGTCTCGCTTTGTAGTTCAGGCTGTGCTCAGAGCTCAGCCTCAGACTCACATCACAGCAATCCTCCTGCCTCTGCCTCCCGAGTGCTGGGATTACAGGCGTGAGCCACCATGCTCGGCACTGTGGTATGTGGTACTGACTAATGCTGGGCGTGAGTCTCCACAACCAGTATTGTATGTGATTACCAAGAATCAAACCTGGGTCCTTGCGCTTGCAAGACAGGCACTGGAACCACTGAGGTAAATCCCCGGCCCTCTGCTCCTTTTCTATTATAACCTGAGTCTCTTGTCAGAAGACTGCAGCCTTCTCAGCTTGAAAATACAGAGTAATTCCTTTCCTACTTGATCATCACTCCTCACACTCTTTGGTCTTGTAGGATGAGTGACCACATCCAGACTGTTGGGACCCCGTAAAGTCAGGCCTCTGGCCTAGGACACAGGTAATATAACCTGTGACAGAATAAAAAGCAACATCAGAATATAAGCCAACCACATCACTAAGTACACTACTCAGATTAGCTCACATAACAAGACCTTCTCACTCTAGGAAATGATACGCTGGCTCTGGTGTAAATCCCTTATCTCAAGAGGGGCCAAAAAACACCTGCAGGATACCAGACCAGACCACACTCTGAGTTGCACTGTGCTAAATCAAACACTTGTCTAACAAGTTCCTTGTCAAAAGCAAAACAGCAATTCTACCAATCATTTCTGAAAGCCCAATGTGGTAATTTCATGTAGATTTGCTTTTTTTTTTTTTAATTTTTTGAGACAGGGTCTTGCTATGTAGTCGAGGTTTGAGCTTGACCTCCAGCCGACTGCCCTGCCTGAGCCTCCTCAGTGCTAGGAATACAGGACTATTCCACTGTGCTCTGCTCAGGTAGTTTTAAAATTTAAAAAAAAAAAAAATGAGTTGTGCTTCTCTCCCTTTTCCTTTGTTTCGGGCTTAAACCAGAGTCTAGCATATTCTGAACAACTGCCCTACTCGTGAGCTACACTCCTAGAGGGTGTTTCACACTTCTACATGAACTTAGGAACACTGATCTACCCAGCAATTCCTTACCTCCCCAAACAGGTCCTTCAGAGCAGAAACAAGCAGCTGTTTGAACTGCACAGCACTGAGTTCAACACCATGTTCTTGAAATTCTCTGTAACAAGCATAAAAGAAGATATCAGTTTTAAAAAGACATCAGACTAAGCTTTATTCTGTTCAGAATCTTTTTTTTTTTTTAGTTTTTTTGAGACAAGGTCTCGCTTTGTAGTTCAGGCTGGCCTTGAACTCACAGTGTAGCCCAGGTTAGCCTTAAACTAGCAGGAATCCTCCTGCCTCTGCCTCCCGAGTGCTGGGATTATAGGTGTGAGCCACCATGCCATGTGGCCTGGGTGATTTTTACAGAATCATTTTTTAAAAAGGAAATCTACAGTAGAACTCAAGAGACTGGACTTACAGGCAGACTTTCATGTAGTGGTACTCTGAGGAATTTTTGTAAACTTTTCTTTCATATGTGGTAGCTGATGTTGGCATCCTTTCCAGTGCAGATCACACCTACAGCAAAAGTCAAGAGGGCTAATAATTACCAAGGTATAAGACATACTTTCTTTTTTCAGCACTAGGAATAGAATCCAGGGTCTGGCGCATATTGTTTTTCATATTTTTAAGGACAATTTGGCTTGATTTCTAAAAGATCTCCTAATATAGCTACTTTTGGTTAAGCTAAGAACATCCATACGGAAGTTCCGATATACACATATTTCCGCTCTTTTTTGGTGCTATTGGGAACTGAACACAGGGATGCCTTACCTCTGAACGACATCGTGGCCCTTTTTATTTTTTGAGAGCCACACCTCATATGGAGATGTGATAGCCAGGCCTGTGGGCTTGTCCATAAACAGTAGCTTCAGATTATAGCATCACTTAGCCCAGTGGACCTAGAAGTGGGTGAGCAGAACACCATGATCCACACTTCCATTCCTTTCCAAGTGTACTTTAAGTTACGGATAAGCTAAAATTAATGCCACTTGCTACATAACCTGACCACATGCCTCTCTGCCCTATGAGTCATTCATTATTAACTAAGCTGACCATGGATGTAGCTCAGTGGAAAGCACAAGGTCCTGAGTTCGATCCTCAGTACTAAAAAACAAGAAAAAAACTAGCTAAGCAACTATACTTGTAGTCCTACAGGTTGACTGTGGTTTGACCCACATTAGCCACCCACGTTTTGTTTTTTCTGTATAAAATATCCTTAGACAAAAAGCCTCGGCAGCAACCCAGTTTCAGATCCCTCCTGTCTTTCAAGAGCTCTCTCAGCAAACCTTTCTTACTCTTAACCTCTTTCGTCCTGGAATCCATTTTCAGTATCCAGAGACTCAAACCTGGCACAACTCTTACAACCAGTTGGGAGTTACTCCCCCAACCTTGCAATGCTCCCCATTTTGTAAGGTCAAAGTCCTTACAATACCCTCCAGGCCCTGCTATGACCTCTGGTCTTGCGTTCTTCCTAGACTCAGATCCCCTCCAACACCACAGAGGCCTTTTAACTCTTTCTCATCGGGCTGTCTCCTACTCCGGGCCTCAGCTCGTTCTTCTGGCAGTCTGGAAATGCCCTTCCTCAGGAAGCTTAAGACTCACGCCGTGGCCTCCTTTCCAGCTTTATGTTAATCGCACCAAGTTTGGCCTGGTGCCTATCCTATGGAACACTGCACCCTCCTCTCCTGGCCGCATCCCGGTCCCACCTTCCTCTCGTAACACTTGTCACCTTCTAACTATTCCGGAATTCCTTTTTCCAATTTCTACTCTTCTCTCCGACTTCACAGTACTTCCACTCTCCGTGACTGCGTCTGCCTG
>PVIR01015767.1:0-37560 GCA_004026965.1 Petromus typicus
GGCAGTGGAACAGGACTGTTACTGTGTGTAACTCAGCGACTAGCAAGAGAAATCCAGGCCCTTCAACTGAAAGCAAAGTGCACAGAGACGGTCACATCACCTTGTTGGCGCTGTGCAGGGTGTCTGCCTGAGCGGGAAGATCGAAGCTCACACCGGCCTCCTTGTGCCCAGGAGCAGCAGGCTGACCGTCCACACCGAGGCTCCTTCCAGGTTCCGGGGAAGGAAGAGCCAGTTCTGGAGAAATGGGCTTTGCTCCCAGGAACTGGGGAGCTGCTCCAGGCAACAAGGCTGCAGGGTTAATCGCTAAATTTGCCTAAAAACAGAAAAGGAAAGTTGGTATTCGTCATCAGATACAGTAGGCTGTCATCACGCCTGCGACACATGATGGGACTCAGTGCTTACAATGTAAGAAACGAGAGCAAAGAAATGCAAGAACACTGCCCGATCCAGACTCAGAATTAGACAGAACGTGACACTCCTGTGCCCATCGAGGGGACCAAGAAAAGGCGTCACAGACACAGCACACAGAAGCAACAACCAGTGGTGCAGGGCGTGCTGGGGGCGCGGGCAGAGATGAGAAAATATTTGCAGCAGCTGGAAAAAGTGAAAATTTGAAACAGGTTGTTGCCACGGGGCAGCCGTGAAAGTCCCGTTATAATTACTTGTATTTTCCCGATCCGTGCGGACGGCTCTTTGGCTTTAGATGGAGCGAGACCTGACGAATCCTGTGTGAAATTATATTCAATTAACGACCTGTGGGAACAGGGCGCCAGGCGTCTCCTGGGCTCCACTCCAGCCTGGGGAAGGTCTGGGATGGAGCCATGCGTCACTTCCTGCACATCAGACAGTTTCTCCTCAGGCCTCCCATCGGCTAGTGCCCCTTGGTGGAAGGCTGCCAGTCACACATGGACGGGGACACAAAAGCCTAGGCCTCCTAGGAGCCACCGTGCGTCAGCAGGAGGCCAGCCCCTGGCCAATGACCACGCTGGTCATCCCGCAGAGCGGGTCGAGAGTAGACTCTCCATGGCCTGGCCTGCTGCTCCAAGCAAGGGCGCCTGGGCCCAGGGACGAGTGAGTGGTGATGCCGCAGCCCTAGGGCACAGAGTTCTGGGAGGACTGCAGAGGGAACGACTCCACCACCCTGGAAGAAGCAGCCACAGTGGAATTCACTAACTTAATCCTACGCCAAGGGATCAGGAAAGAACAGGAGGCTCCGCACTCCACCTGAACGCCCCCTTGGAAATCAATCTGGGCTCAGATCAGGGAAGAGTGGCTGGGTGCAGACTTGTGCGACTGCAGTGGAAGAGGGCAGGAGAGGTGCCGGGGGCACAAGATGCAGTGGGAAGCACGGCGCTAGCTGTGTGCAGGGGCTCTGGGTCTGCTCAGCAGAACTGACCTGCCCGTGGGTGCAGCCCTTCCGATACCTCACCTGCGCTGGCTCTGGTTTCCACACGCTCTTCTCCTTGCTGCCTTGGGTGGGTTCGGGACGCGTCTGGTGCTTGGAGGCAGAGACAGAGTGGACTTTTTTTACTACCTTCTTTTTTTCTGGTATCTACAAAAGGAAAAAAATAGTAAAGTATGCTATAAATATTTATAGAAAAATCATAATTCAAGAAGGAACTTTATTTCTGGATTAAAAAATTTCCTTCTCCAGGGCTGGGGACTTAGCTCAGAAGTTCTGGTGTCTAGCTGGCAGGTGCAAAGTCCCTATTTCAATTCCTGGTAACCAAATGACACAAAACCCGGCATGGTGACTCATTCCTATAATACCAGCACTCAGGACACAGAGGAAGGAGGATGGCCGAGTTTGAGGCTAGCATGGGCTACAAAATGACGTCCGGGCAAGCCTGAACTACAAAGAGAGACTGTGTCAAAAAAAAAAATTTCCTTCTCCAGTAAGAGCTGAGCAGCTCCAAAGTGGCATTTTACAAACAGCGGTCTGAGGGCTATGGCTTTCAGGGCTGGGAGTCCAGTCTCGTGGTGCAGTGTCTGCCTAGCATGCACCAGGCACAAAAGCAAAGAGGGGTAAAAAAGAAAAGAAAACGAAACTTATGCCTTTCACAGCAGTCTTCTCTGTGACAGAAACAAAATTTTGCAGGGCAGGAGGAAAAAACTCAAGAGGGTTACAACAGATCAGTTTGTAGAAAGGCACTAAAACAGTCACTCTAGTGTATGTAACGGCCTTCCCAGAAGTCCAACATGTTAGTAACACAGTCAGAGGGCCAGGCCAGTTACACTTTTAACGTCAGTGAGGGACCCACACAGACCCCAGTCCCGAACCGCGACCCCACCAGCCGCCACTTGCTTACACCCAGGCACTACAACTCTGTGTGCACTCCTGCCTCTGCTAAGTGGACAGCAGTTTCCTCTGTCACATCCCCGAGTAGAGAAAAGGCTGTACCACAGGCTGGGGCTTGGCAGAGCTGAAAAGATCGTCATCTTCACCATCACCAAACAGGCTCCCCACACTCGGCTCTGCCAGCTGGAACAGACAACATTCAGGCTCAGGCCGAAGAGGAAAGCGGTTCACAGTGAGGGCTGGGTGGGCAACAGAGACGACGGGTCACAGTGGCAGCACCAGCAGGTGGAAAACCTACCCGGGTTTTCTTGGTGCCAGAGAAAAGGTCAACATCTGGGTCATTGTCCCTTTGGAGCTTCTGGCTAAAAAGGAGCTCCTCGTCCTGAAAGACGCCTGTGCTCTTGGGGCGGGCATCAGGATCAGGATCGGGACCCTGGGCAAAAGAGAAGAGAACATGTCCCCCTTTCTAAGGATGCAGTTTATGAAAATCACATGTGTGCAGACGGACGCCACAGGATGTGGTCCCCTGCAGCTCCTGACGCTGCCAGAAGGCGGCCATGCAGCAGTCACCTCCCCAAACACTCACTCCAGTGTGACTCCCAGGGTCTTAAACACAATCGGGGAGCTGGGGACACCCCCACAATCGAAGACTGCAGCATTCTCTTCACCCCGAACCATCCAGTCGCTCCATTCCCACCCACCCTTTCCACTCAGCCCCTGCGGCCACTCGCCAGCTTGGGGTCTCCACGGGCTGCAGTGCAGTAACAGACACATGTACATAGTGAGCACTGACAACACTAGGTAATCAGCATTTCTAACTCTTAAGTTCTTATCACTTCTCTGTGTCAGACACCCTAGAATGCCTTTCCTCCAGTCCTTCATAAAGTATGAACAATAACTAAACAAATATAAATTGCTGTGCATAGATGACAGCCACACCACGCTACTGTACAACATCAGGCAAATTTTACAGCAGCTTTCCCTTATCCAACAGGGACATTCCGGGACCCCAGCAGATGCCTGAAACCTTGGAGAGCACTGGACTAGCGCCCTCTCCATCCTCAGCACTCACCAGCTGGTGGGGTATAACTTACAGTCTGACATGCAAAAGCACTGCCAGCCATGAATTCTTCCCTTCACAATCGCAGACAGAAAACTGGTTCTTATCATCGAACTTAGCAACCACTGCCTAGCGTCATCTCTTTCCTGAGACACAGAACTTCCGCCTCTCACTCAGGACGTGCTACGCTGCTTCTCCGTAGTGTGTCTGAATCAGCAGCGTCGCTGTTCTTGGCTCTGGGGCTGTGACTCTGAAAGTAGTTTCCTCAAACACCAGCACTGCAATGTGGCCAAGATGCTAAGATCAGCCTGGTAACCATGAGTTACTCCGTGAACACCCGGCAGGCCGCCTACACAGTGCGTCCACGCTGCATGACAAGACGATTCACGTCACAGGCAGCAGGGACCAGGATGGTGTGAAATTCTGTCACGCTTCTCAGGATAAGGCACAACATAAACACTGCTCATTTCCGACTCTCCAACTGCAGGCTCTGTGTGTGCTAACCCTGAAGAGTGAAGCCGTGGGTGGGAGGCTCAGGCTCTGTCACTGCAGACACGCCCCACAGGCCCGCACACAGAGCTTGCACATCTGAGCTGCTCCGCCGTTTTGCTCCTGTGCAGTCCTGTGGAAGCATCCAGCACACGTCTGTGTAAACACGATTCCCTCTTAGATACACACCAAGGCGGGGATCGCTGGGCCGAGTGGCAGCTCCACATTTAACAACTTCTACAACCGCGACACTATTTCCCAGGGCTCGGACCATGCCACGTTCCGGGCCCCCGCACCCTGCCAACAGCTGCTAGTTTTCTTTTCCAGTTACAACCTCACCGGGCACCTCGCTGAGGTGCAGGTGCCCTACTAACTGACGAGGCCGCGGGATTTCCATGGCGTTTTGTCATCTGCACACCTTCTTGTGGACATGTGCCTTCGCGTCCTTCGTCCTTCTGATAACTGGCTTAGCTCAGGATCGAGCTGCAATCCTTTTACGTCCTCTACAGGTAGACCTCCTCGAGCACACTGTCACACCCACAGGTCATCTGCCTGCTTTTCTGATGCCATCCCGTGAAGCACAGTTCCGGGTTCACTCGAACGCAGTCCGTTTGGGCTCTTTATGCTTTTCCCCTTGGTGCTTCCGGTGGCATTATCTGACAAAGCGCTGCTAACCCACGGTCCTGATGATCTGGTTTACTCTCTTCCGGGAGTTGTGGAGAATCGATCCTTACCTGTGTGTCTGTGACCCGTTCTGAGCTCTGTTTCTGTGTGTGGTGTGAGGGGAGGGTCTCGCTTCATTCTTCCACACACAGACGGCCCTTCTTCCAGCACCGCGTGCTGCCATGAACGCCGGAAGTGCTAGTGGGCAGATTGGCCTGACTTCCTTTTCCCGCTGTTAGCAGCCTTTAATGGGACAAGGTCAAAGGCTAGTCAGAAGTACCCAGGAGAGGCCGGTGCCACTCTAATGCCCTTCCCCAGAGCTTCCAGAGGGAAGTCACTCATCATATTTCTAAACACCTGAATGACAGGACGGACGTTCACGCTGTTCCAAAGGCGAAGATCTCCTCCCTAAACAAAAGGGACTTTCACGGCTCTGTGGACTGGAACCTGTACTCCTCTGCTCACCTTCCCCACTTCTGTCTGTGGAACGCGGGTGCTGTCTGGATCTTCCGTTTTATCCTCTTCCTCATCAAACAGGCTGAGGACAGTTTTAGCTCTACCCATGGTTCCTTTGTTCAATGGGGTTGTTATGCTGGACTGTCGAACCTCTTCCTGGGTAGATGTAGTCGAAAGTCCTTCCTAAAAATGGAAACAGTAAAGGGAAAGGTAAGTAACAAATATAAAAAGTAAAACTCTGCTCTGGCACCTCCCCACCACTTATGATTTCCACAGGTGTGGCAGCTACAGGATGCAGGTCACTGCATCCTGTGGTCACATCCAGTCCAGATGACGAACACTGAGGCCAGTTCTCAGCTGGCTGTACCAATGAAGAATCTCACACAGACAATCAGAAGCCACGGCTGCCGCAGGTCCCTCCCTCCTTCAGGTGATGGGTCAGTCGGAACCCTGCTGCACACAGCTTGTTTATAAGCGGGAAAGAATTTTTAAGTCACAGACAACAAACACCTATCACTTCACAACATTTACCTAATACAATACCTAAGTCCCAAAGGGAACTCTAATCAGCAAAGCCACACACTCAAATTGTAGGCTGATTGTATAGGCAATTACAATGGTGACCCCAATAGTGGGAACACACCACATTTATTCATCGCACCGTATCACAATTCAGGTAAGACACTGTGGGTCATAAGGACCACTATTATTCTACGAACACCTAGGAAGGAGACTCACTCCTGATTTCACTGCCACAGATGGTGAGATATACTCTAATTTCAGAATGGCCGAATGGAACACACTTTTTTGACATAGAACGCAAGTAGAACGGTACTCACTAAGTGTGAGGTGGTACAAGAAGGAAAGATGTAACTCTGAGCAAACACAGCCTGCCTAGGCCTGAGGGGTGGATACCCAAGTGAGGGAGAGGGTATAGGGCGGGCAAGCAGAGGCAAGGGAGGGGCAGGCAGCAAGGGAGGGCGGACCGGGCAGTACACATGCAGCCACTGGAGCAGCAGTCAGAGGGACAGGCACCGAGAAAGGCCTGATCCCCCAGACTCAGGGCCTCACAGGAGGAGAGGCTGTGCTCACCCCTCTGCCTGGGTGTGTGTCCGGACACACAGTGGATGAGCAGAGTCACAGAGACACAGAGCAGATGGACGGTGACTGTGGCTCCTGGACTCCTGTGTGGGCAGCAGCATGAGCACAGGCCCCAGACAGACACGGCCGAGCACCAGGAGAAGAGCTCTGGTGTCCGAGAAGTAAGACACGCTTCCCCTTGCTCGGTAACGCACAACCAGCATGAACCAGAAATACAAAAGTCTGAAGCTAGCGCCTGTGTAAAACTGACGTCTTAATTCAAGTACACGAGGGGCACTGAAGGGGACAGGAAAACTGCAGAGAAGAGGAGCCAGAAGAGGAAAGATGTGCACAGAAGACAAGACACAAGATCAGGACGTGCGCCCTGGAGGGAAGAGAAAACACACAGACAGGACCCCACGGGACCTCCATGGAACAGGGAGTGTGTGCAGAAGAGGAAGCAAAGAGGGGCTGTGGGACGTCTCCCCAAGCCCAGGGGAGCACAGGCTGCCTTCTCAGTTTCCAGGGCTTTCAGTTCTTTCCACACACCAGGCCCTGATTTTCCGTGGTGGATGGAGGGAGAGACTGAGAGACACAGTGACGATGGGGACACCACCGCACTAGGGGACAAAGGACGAGGCCCACCTTCCCCTGCCCTCCTGCTGTGCCCGGGCCCTGCAGCCTTGATGGTGTGTGTGGGCTCTCGGCCTTCTGACCCACAGGGCTCACTCCCAACCGTGGCTCTTTTTCTTCTTCGTCGCTGAACAGCAAAGGCAGCACCTCATGGGAAGTCTCCTTTTTCTATCAAGAGAAAAGACAGTGTCTTTCCTGTGGTAAAGTTCTGCTGTTTCTGCAGGAGCTACACAAGGCTTTCACAGTATATGAAGCTAAGAACTCAGGAGTCCGTGACGTGCCCTGAGACCTGCCCTGGCTCTCGGCCTCCTGGCCACCAGGAGGTAAGCACTTCCTCTGCCTCACGCCCTGGCACAATGGCTGGTACCGCGTCAGGGCCAAGAATCTGGGACAATTACCCATGAACCTCTGAAATCGGAGCAAAATAAACCTTTTCTGCTTATTCCCCGTTTCCTCACAGTGAAGGAAAGCTGACAACATGGGCCCCAACCAGCTGCGCAAATGTTAGCAGCACGGCAGGCCCGAGGGCTCCTGACGTGCGAGCCCTTTCCTGCCAGCTCTGCCTAGCGCAATTCTCGTTGGCAGTACCCGGGACCTGGGGCTCAGTCACCCTAGTGGGCAGCACAACCACTCTGCAGCGCACCCTCAAGTACATTTCTGGGACTGAGAGAGGAAAAGTACCCCGGCCGCAGGAGGGGCAGAGGCGGGGGGAGAGCCAAACAGAGAGCTTCCGTCATCCGCGTCGTCTTCAAACAGGAGGGACGCTCGCTGGGTCTTCTTCTGGCTACTCAAGAGAACAGAAGGACATAGTCAGTGCAGATGTGACTTAAAAGCCAAATGCTATCTCTTCTAGGCCACCCCTGCAGCCACCACCTGCCCCATCTGCTGACACACAGCTGAGAAGAGGCAGGAAACAGCTCTGACGGGATGCTCGTCCCTGGCCTGTGACCTCGTCGCCTGGCTCCTGCTGGGCACTCTCTGCCAGTGTAGGTGGGCTAGGCAGGAGCCCTGAGGGTAACAGCACAGACAGGACAGGAGCAGGCCGCCTGTGTCAGGCGTGGTCCGCACGGCTGCGGTCACCTTGGGGGTGAGCCTGTGCTCTGTGGGCAACCTTTCGACAGTGACTCTGCTAAGACAGATTTTTCACAGCAGAAATTAGTGTCCGAAGGTGTCAGTCAGGGCTTCTCTGTGGAAACAGAATGGTGTGTTCTCACCACGACCTAAGCGCAGGCACCCCTTCACCCAGGAGCTCCCGGCTGCCGCTGCCACTCAGCCCGGGGAGCCAGTCTACTTCCTGTCTCCACGAGTCCGTGCTCTGGACACCTCGTATCAGGGATTACAGCGCATGGTTTTCTGGGATTGGCCTCTTCTCACGAACACAGCATTTTCTGAGCGGTTTGTATCAGCATGCATCAGTGCTTCCCTCCTTGGCACTGGGAGCCACAGTCCACCGTGTGGTCAGGCAACGTGTCCATCCACTCACTGCTGATGGCCGTGCGGCCGTTTCTACTTTCTGCCCACTGTCATGTGACAACAGACGTTCACGAGCAAGTTCCTGTAAACACGGCTCTCGCTTCTCTTAGACATGTACCTGAGAGAGGGACCGCGGGCTCACAGGCTAACTCCATGCTTGAAACTTCGGGGAGATCCCAAGCTATTTTCCAAACTGATGGTGACATTTCATCTTCCGACCAGCACCGAGTGGGGTTCCAATTCCTCCCACTTCTCGCCAGGGGACGGTCACCCAGACGGCAAGGGTTTCCGCCAGCTGTGGGTCCCCTAGCTCTGTGGACAGCTGTCCTCCACCAGCACATTTCTCAGCCCATTTCCATGGAAATGGAAAAATTGGGGCGTGGGGGGGGGGAAGCCCTGGGGAATTAGCTCAAGTGGTACCGCGCCTACTTTGGGAAAATTTTTAAGTAACCCTGACCAAACTGTACATCTAGGGGATACAACAGAGAAACCACAAAAATACTCAAGATGACAACTTACTCAAAACACTTACAAACTAAAACAGAGTATTTCAGGTTCATAAAAATGATGATGGAGAGAAGAAAACAAGCACTTCTTGCACCGGGAAGAAGACAAGACGTGACCGCCTGTCATGACCACACACTGCCTGACCTGCACGCTCAAAGCCTTCCCTGGCCACTGCACACGCGCAGCCAGCGGCTTCCTGCCGCGACTTTCTCACCTGCCCTTGGCAATGGCAAACAGGTCATCCTCATCGTCCTCCTCAAAGAGGCTGGTCTTCTTCACAGCCGTGGCCTGCTGGCCTGCGGAGGTCCCCGTGTCCCGGAGCTCTCCTTTGCCGTTGCTGCCAGCTGCTGACTGGGTCTGTGTGTCAGCGATGCCCCACTGGTCCTGCAACACAGCCCACACGTTACATGACAGGAGGTGGCCGGGCAGCTCAGGGCAGTGTCCCGCACAGTCTGGCCCTCGCTGCTCCCCAGCACAAGAACAGAACAAATGGGAACCAGCAGTAACTCAGACCATGGGACCCCACAGTATTTTACCTCTGCTCAATTAAGTGGTTTCTAAGTTAAGTGTCAAACTAAGTGCGTCACTCTTGAAGAAAGGCCATGCCCAAGCTTTAAACCCGGATTCCCCAGCGGGGCTCTCAGGCCTCTTCCTCCACCACCTGTGGCTCTGCCCTGGGTTGGGACGAGAGAACTTGCCCTTTTCAGGGGATCAAAAGTGACTGTAGATGGGATGAGAAGAGAGAGTCCCGAAGTCCATTCGGGAGAACGCTCCTTGGATGTACAGCAGCCCAAGGCAGGCAGGGAAGGAGTGGACAACAAGCTCCTGCCACGAGATGGCAGCTGCTGGTGACCTGTACAGTGTCAGGATCTGACCTTTAGGAAGCACTTGAGGAACTCCAGCCAGGCCATGCTGACCCTGCACACCCAGGCTCTC
Source organism: Petromus typicus (assembly GCA_004026965.1). Taxonomy (NCBI): domain Eukaryota; kingdom Metazoa; phylum Chordata; class Mammalia; order Rodentia; family Petromuridae; genus Petromus; species Petromus typicus. The sequence continues at coordinate 9,597 of PVIR01015767.1, forward strand.
CCAAGTCCTTGCTCACATGGCTTTGCAGGGGCCCCCAAGCCAACACAGGCTCTGTAGAAGCCCAGGCCCCACCCCAGGCTGAGTAGAAGCTGCATTTCACACGGCCCTGGGGGCTGCTTCACACTGACAATTGAGAACTTCTCAGAAGAGCCGCATTCAGCCGGGGCTGCAGGTGAGAAGCCACTGCACACCTTTAACAGGTCATGTGAGGGGGTCGTGCCCCAAAGTCACTCCAACTGGGGACCCACCTTCAGAATTAAGCTCCCCAGGGACCCCGGGCCAGCTGCAGCTGACAGTCTTTGTTCTAGAACCCTGGGCATCTTTACTCTGAGTTTCTTGTTGCTCCAGCTATAGCTAATGTGTTTATTTTCTCTGCCCCACTCTTATGCTCTGGTAGCACTGAGTCCACTAATGTCTGCCTGTCATTAGGAGGCAAACAACCATTAACAATGGTAAAAAACAAAACAATGACAACACAACTTAGGTTGCACACATCACTTTAAACTGCTTTCAATAAATATATTAACAAAGCTAAGAGTTGTTATCCACCTTGTACCATCAGAGCTGCAAAGATAAAGAACTCAGTTTTCAGTTTTACTTATTTTAAAATTATTTTTCCAGTCCTGGGCTTTGACATGGTAAGTAACCCTCTACACTGAGCTACATCTCCAACCTCAGGAAGAACTTTAATGCTGAGGATTTAATTCTTTGAAAGTCTTTTCCACACGGTTCAATCTGAATAGCAGCTAAATCACAGCCACTACTGATTCTGCTGCTTTAGAGACAGAAAGACTCCAGAGAGCTCAGGGAGCACAGCTCACTCCCACGTGACTACACACGTCACTAAACAGCACAGCGTGCAGCTGGTGGGCGCAGGACGTGTCACCCCAGGCAGGGCCCCTGGGGTGGAGTAAACAGCTGCAGCAGGTCTGCCTGTGCCTCTCCCTCCTCCACGAACAGGTCAGAGCGTCCTCCACTCTTCTCTTCAAAGGTGGCCACAAGACCGAGAGCTGAGGAGTGACGTACACTGACCCCAAGCGGAAGCTGAGCAGAGCCCGGTGCAGCTCCCCAGTGATGCCCATCAGATGACACCTCTCTGTCCAGCCTCCTCCTCGACCACCCATGGGCATCGAGCGTGGCATGAGACACACGAGTTTCCCAGTGTCTCCGCGTCTCCATTCAGAATGGCTCCCATGTCTCCTGAAACTTACCTAAGTTACACATTTCTCCCCATTAATCTGTCTTACTGCAGGGCTTTAGCCACGAACTTGGTGACGGGTGAGAAATCTTTTCTCCCCTCTATAAACCAAATCATGTGAATTAGCATCAAGTAGAGTTTGGGGACTGCCACACATTCTAACTGTTCTGAAACGATTAATCTCTAAATGAACACACCCTACACAGCTCTTTCAGAGGAAAGGCCCCCCATCGGGTACACGTCCCCTCAGCGCCCAGGCCGGCTCCATCTCTCCAACCCCATCCCACAGGACCTCGACTCACATCCTCGTCACTGCTGAACAACAAGGCAGAGGCTTTCTTTTGGGGCTGCTGCAAGGTTTTTGCTTTCTCCTGACTCTGGATTTGTAGAGATCCCTTCTGTTTCTTAGCAGCAGCTGCTCCAAAAAGATTATCCTAGAAAAACAACCGGCAGGAAAGCATGATAGCTCCATATATCTGAAAGAGAAGTCATGTGAAAGGAAGCAAGTCTCCCCAAGGGCCAGAACATAACACCTGTGGGACAAGAAACGGGCCCTGCCATGCCTCTCCTAACCGCATCTCTACCCACAGGAGGAAGCGGGTCCCCACAGGGCCAGAGTGCAGAGCGGGCAGTGAGGAGAAGGTGACAGAGGTGGCAGGGGCACAGGGAGGAACAGAGGACAGGCAGTGCCCCATGGGCATGAGGGCAGGCGGCAGCCACCGTATCACACTTCCACGATGCAGAAACCAAGCTACTGATAAAAAGAGAGAACTGTGGGGCTTTCTCCATCCTGCCACAGCTAGGACAGAGGGAAGGTGACTCTCATTAGCTCAACTGCTTTGTAAATGTACACTAAAAGTATATTAAGATACTTCTACTGGGTTGATGGAAACAAGCCCCAGAACGCCGGATCTGAGTTTCAGATGCAAAACCCTTCACAGTGTGTGACAGCGGGGTACCCTGCACTGCTCAGAGAGGGGGAGCGGCCACGTGGGGTGGGGCGGTGTGTGAGGCAGCAAGGGCCACAGGACTCCCTCCACGCCAGCTACTGTGGCGCTTTATATGAGATGTTGGCTTCAGCGGCCACAATGCCCTACTCCCCTTCAGGCCGTGGAGATTCGGGAGCTAAGGGTCTCCACACAGTGACAGAGCTGGAGTGGCTTTGTTTTGCTTTCCCTGTGACTTTCCTATCCTATGACGCTTCCCTATCCAGGTCAGAAAAGAAAGGCCTGGCCGGTAGACAGCCCCTTGCTCCTCGCCACCCTTTTATCCAAGACACTCCTACACATCACCAGTCACATCTAAGGGTCCCCCAGAAAGTTTTCAAAGGCGGAGTCTAAAGATGAACTCCATCAGGCTTCCCAGAACTCGGCCACATGTCAACATCCTCCCGGGCAAACAACTGAGTCACTGTGGTATACACAGCCCCGCTTGTTCCATGAGCCCGAGGCAGCCTGTGGCGCGCTACTGCTCCCTCTCCACTGACAGCCTCTGGTTATACAGTAATATCAGCTACCTTTTCAAATTAACTAAAAGGTGATTATCTATTATTGCAATAAAGATCTTTATTTACCTCTTCATCTTCATCATCAAAAAGGGAGACTGACGTGGGGAGCTTGCTGGGCAGGACAGATGCACTTTTGGACTTACTCACATTTTGAGAAGAAAACAAATCCTGTTGGACCAACATTAGAGTTGCTGGTTAGCATTTCCAGTCACTAAAAGAAGTTAACGACTAAGGCACGATGGCTGCCAGGAGGTGAGACGGAGTCCTCAGGGGACCGGCCTGGGCATCTGCTGCAGGTACGGGCATCACTGGCAGCTGAAGAAGGAGGAAAGTCTCACCCACGCCCAGGGTTTCCACACGGCCACCTAACGGGCTCAGGCAGGAGGATAATCCCCAGCCCTGTTCTAGCCTGCTGCAAATAACTTGTCTGTACACAGGGTCAGAGATAATAACCCAAATCACGGAAACAGGCTAGATTCCCAACCAGGGACCTATGAATGCACATCAGTAATACCCCTGTCTGTGATTTTTTTTTTTTAAATGAATGCAAATTAAGCTTCTACTTTGCTTTTCAACTTGAAGTACACCTATGAGATGTTGCAAATCAAGGAAAAATGGGCTGGATTCTGAGTAATTTGAATTGTTTTAGCATGTCACCTCGGACTCCAAAGAAAGTTCTGTGAACTGAGCCGCATGAGACTCTTAGGCACAGAGACTTCCAAGGCCAAGCAGAACACGAACACACCTTTTAACGATATTTCTGGGTAATCTTCCTATACCATAAATCAGTGTTTCCTCCAAGTGCTCATCTAAGGAACTCCAAGCAGCGTCAGGGGCCCAGGGTCTCCCACCCATACGTGCGTTCAGGTGAAGAAGCCATACCTGGAGCGCCAGCAGGCCGGCCCTCCCGCATCTTACAGTGTCAACAGAAAGGGCCCCGCTGCTTTAAGGAGATGAAAGCAATCCAGAGTAAGAGCAAACCTCTACATCGTAATTTTGGACTTTTCCTGATGCTGGAACAAAAGATCTTTTCATTACCTCAAACCTGTCCCCGCCACGACTGCCTTGGGCAAGCTTTAGCCGCTCTCAGAAAAGGGACAAGGGACCGGTGGTCCTCTAGTCCAAAGCTTCACCTGCTCACGGGCTGGCTTCACTTCTCCTTGCCAAAGGGCACTGACCATAAGCAGTGAAATCACTCACTCTGTGGTGTTGCCTCGGGGCCAAATCCCTGCCATTGCTGTAAACTGAGTCTCCAACCCACTGGCACTCCCACCGCCAAGTGCAGGCTATGCTTCTGCCTCCAATCAGGGCGGGCCAGTGTGACTATTCCATCCAACCAAAGGGACAAGCGGTCCAGGACAAGCAGACTGGCTTCCAAGGTTGGGCTGCCAAAGGCTACACTGGCTCCAAGCCCTCTCTGGTTTTCCACACATCAAGCATCACTACATAACTAAGCAATGCCAAGTGCTGGTATCAGAAGGGTGTCAGGGGCACAGCAGGGGGACAAATCCTCCTGCCCTGGGGTCCTTATTGACAGCAGTCACCGAGTAACAGTGCCAGGACAGAAAAGAGACTGGCTGGGTGCAATGTGGCCTGTGCTCCAGCCCAGGTGCAGTGGGCAGTGGGGCGACCTCATGTAGACCAGAGTGCAGAGAAATGAGCCCCTGGAAGCAAGGACCAGCAGCTCAAAGGGGCAGGGCAGCGGCTCGGGCTGTGAAGTGTGGGCATGCTGGACTGCGGCCAGGGTGAACGAGCACGAGGGAAACTCCCACATGGGGCTCTCCTGTTTGCTGGGGTGTCCTGAGTCAGCCTGAATGGCATTTTCGCTGATTCTCCTCTCACAGGTTGTCCAGGAAATACACCCCAAAAGGTGTGGCTTGTATCACTGGTCATCCGTGCTCTGGTCGGGACCCCAAGGTGCCCCAAACAGCAGAATCTTGTGTCCAGATTTCTTGAGTTACATTTTGATGATCTTGGCCTCCAATTTCCGGGCTAGCCTACAGCTGATCTGAAAAGACTAGGCCTAAAACAACCACAGAGAGAAAAAGCTTAGAGGGAAGGAGGCCCTCCACAACCTGTGCCTGGCCACAGCACGGCCCGGAACATACCACTCCAATACCACACTCACCACTGCCACCGCAAGACCCTCAAGAAGGAAGCAGCAGGCTGTGGTCCACTCTAACACAGACACCTTCCTAGTCGCGTCGTAACAACCTGGTACCCGAGCACACTGCAGCCAGGTGTGCACACAGCGGCACAGTCCAACCCCAAAGCAGAACGTGTCTCCAGACTGCTCTGAAGCCCAAGTACTTCTTGAAGTTTATTTTAAAAACCAGAAAAAAAAAAAAAATGAACCTACTTAATAAAAAGTCTCACATCTACTGAAAAAAAAAAATTGATCCAGAAATACTAGTTTTTACTGTCACAGACATAAATGAATATTTAGGACTGAGAAAAAGAATTCCTTACCTCAGAGTCCTCCTCATCCGAAAACAAACCTTTTTGAGTTTTTGTTTCTGGCAAGAGCTTGAGATTTTTGCTGGAAGGTAGAGTAACCTTATCGAGGTTAAAGAAAAAAAAAAGGGGGTAGATTAGCAAACACAAAACATGAACATGAGACTTATACCGAGTCTGCTCTAAGAAGATGCCCAGGCACACCTCTGGGTTAGAGGTGCCAGTGAGCACGGGCGTGGGAAAGGTTCACACGGTGCTGCACAGGGGTGGACTATCACCGGAAGCGCGGAAAGCTGGCCTAAGTTGGGAAAGTGGGAAGAAGTTTCCTGGAAAAGTCAGTACCTCAGGATGGAAAGACCAGGGCACAGGGCCCAGCATGCCAGGCTGAGGGAACTGTGAGCCGGGAGAAGAGTGACACGGCGCCTAAGGGCCGGCTGGGGAAGCAGGGAGCAGGACAGGCTGCCGCACCACGCAGCACACAGTGGGGTGTGCAGCTGGACAGAGCTATCCGCGCGGGCTGCCCACAGCCCTCGGGGTTTGAATGCAGGGACGGTGGTGACTGACAGAGGCCTTGTTCCTGGCAAGGGTATGACACAGTGGAACCTGGGTGGGAAACAGGAGGAAGCAGTCGATGCTGGCATCAGGGGAAGAAGCAGCCTGAAGAGCTTAGGACTGACAGAGACAGAAGCGACTCACCAAACACAGATCTATGTGACCACCAAAAATTAAAAAAAAAAAAAAATTAGTATATTACATAAAGAATTGATGTTCCCATGACAACACTGAGGGCAATGAGGAGAGGAGACAGCTCTTCTAGTCAGAATGCTTGCTAGTTAAGTCTAGCTAGTAAGTCTGGAGACCACAGAACCAGATGGTCATTTCTCACGTCCTCCCAGAATAACTGGTCCAGACAAAGTCATCAGCGGATGTTAAAACCACGAAGCTCACTGTAGAGAACAGGCCTTCCACAGGAAAGATCACAGAGACCAACTTGTTAAATGGCACAGAGACCGGTGTCTTCGACGAGTCATGTGGGTATCAAAATGTCATGGGGCGGACAGGGGTCACAGTGGCCTCAGCATGGAGAAAGGTGACACAGTGCCTGCCTGTATTCTTGCCAAAAACACTTCATCTAAACCCAATTGTGGGAACACGAGGTGAATTCACAGTGTGAAAATTCTACAAGACTGTATGAACGAAGACAGGAACACAGGAGGCACTGACTGTCCAATTAAAAGGACTCCAAACAGCAAATGCCACGAAGAAACACTGTGCGCATCATGACGATAGACCATTTTTTGTTCAAAAATGTTTAGTATTCAAAAGTCAGCAGGAGTCCAGCTTTCCTGCACAAACACATGCACTTGGGATGTGTAAAACATCTGACACCTCTGAACTACTGCTGACTCTTTTTTCTTTTCTGGTTCCAGAAATCCAACTCAGGACCCTGTGCTGGCCAGAAAGGTGTGGCGCCACGGAGCGACACCCCTGGCCCTGCAACTGCTGGATCTAAGTGGTAGTACTTTGGAGTTCACTAGATTCTGCTTTCGGCTTCATGCTTGCAGTTCTTCGATATAAACACACTTGGGAACACAGCTTGGCCCAGCTCCAGGGGAGCCGGGAAGACGCCCAAAGCCGTACCCCTTCCTGCCCTGTGTCCTCACTCACCGTCGGCTCCGCCCCTGCTTTGCTCTCACTCGTACGTCTCACAGCTGCTCCGGGCACAGCCGCCGCCTTTTCTCTGAACAGATCACTCTCTTCATCATCGAAGATGTTGGCAGTAGATTTGATTTTTTCTTTAAAAAGATACCACAGGGTAGGATCACAATGTTCCACCAGGTTCGCAGATTAAAACATTCTCTCCCAAAGGAGACTGAAAAGGTACACTATTTCCTGATTAGTTACAAAGCACAAGTACAAGTGAAACCACGTCCTCCTCTTAATACTTTCCTTATGTGGCTCTGGGGATCAACCCTGGGACCTTACACATGTTGGCAAGCACTCTACCCTTGAGCTGCAGCCCAGCAGAGTCCCTCAAAGCCTTTCAAAGGGTACAGAACAGAAGCGAGGATGACACAGGACAGACACTAACCCTCAGACTGATGCATGTATCCACGTGGCAGCTCCCTACAACTGGAGGAGCCGGGGGTGAGAAACAACACTGACAGGGCCACCAAGTCATCACTCCAGGAACTAAGACGTCCACATGGCTCCACTTTAAAAGGCAGCAGTACAGAAGTGAGAAGAGAGAAGCAAATACTGCACCTGCCCAGAATGCTCGCTACCCTCTCATACAAGACAGACATCGGAACAGCCAGGCACGCATGCTTCTAAAGCCCCGGAAGTTAGGGTTTAACTTTAGGCATTCATGCTCAGGTTTCTGACGGCCAGACCCAGTGCATCATACCGACTGTTTCCCACTAGATGTACCTAGAAAATCTTCCACATCAACCCACACAATCTTGTTCTCAAAACTTTCATTAACTCCACTGAGCCAGTTTTGCTACTGATGATCCGATCCACCAGTCTACTTCTAAACAAGAAGTACAGCTTGTGCTCTGAACAGCCTGGGTCCGCTCTCCTCCTTCGCCCGTTCCTCATTCTTCCCTTTGTTTATGTGCCAGGAACTGACGCACTCTCCTTTTCTCCAAAAGCCCCCCTGAACCTAATTCTTGCTCCTTCAATGGTGGCCCACAGATCAGCAAACTCTGCCCGCTGTGCCACCTACACAGACTCCCGGCACCCCAGATGCATCCATTCAAACCCTCATTCCGACAGCAGCCCTACATCCACCCGTACCCTGGCAAAGGAGATGAGGTGAAGATTTCTCTGGCACGCCGAGTTAAACCTGAGGGAGCCGAAACGAGGGCTGCCTGGAGAGGGCTGAAAGCACATCACACCCGAACACCTAAGACCTAAATGGCCAGCACACAACGTCCTGCTCATCCAAGGCCCTATGGCCAGCTGCTGGAAGGCAGTAGGACAAAACTGCCTCCCTAACTTCCAAGGCCAGAACTAGAGATCCTGAGCAAAAATTATGGGGGAAAAGACTTCAGCTCTGTATAAGGAAGATCATCTCCATCTGCAGTTTCCAGAGCAGAAACGATGGCCCACTCTGGAGGCACCCCTAAGGCTGAGACCATTAAGCACAGAGGAGATGAAGAGAGGAAAGTGAGAGGTGGGATTCGGAGCTACAGAAACCCACGGCCGGCAAGCAGTTGCCTTCTTTTCGGGCCCTAGCTTTCTCCAGACAAATCCTCAGAATCAGAATCTGGGACACATACCTGTCTTCGAAGGTTTGCTGCTTGACGCTGTGAAAAAGTCATCGTCATCATCATCGTCATCAAAGAGGCCACTAGTAGGGGGCACGTACGAGCTCTTCCCTGGAGTAGGCTGTTCAGACTTCCGGGGCTCCTTTAGCACCGGAGAGGTCGGGGCTCCAAACACATCTGAGTCCCCTGAGGGCACAGAACAAGACAGCCCAGCTGGGAGGCAGTGCCGGGGGCCTCCGGGCTTCAGAACAAACAGCACCACGCACCGAGAACTACACACTAGGTTCAGTTCATCCAGAAACCCGCCACCAGGACCAAACCACATCCATGTGCCTCCGTCAGTGAAGAGCGCTCAGTGCAGGTCTACCCAGTCACTCAAACACAACAAAGCCCAAGCCATCCACCTGCTTCTTTCTTTTAAAAACTGTTTGCAGTGTCAGGGCTGGAAGCCAGTGACTGCACACGGAAGGTAAGCACTTTCTGCCTGAGCTACAGCCTAGCCACAGGCCACAGGCTTCCGAGTGACCGGTGAGTTGGTGCAGTGACTGAGAGCCTCTGCAGGCCGCTCTGCACCTTCTGCAGGGGCTCCCCTCCAGCCTGTCCTCGGCACAGCAGAACTGCCACGGAACAGAGCCGTATAGTTGTTAAAGAATAAACCCATACCTAGAAGTACAGAAACAGCTCCTGCTGGGATTTTCTTTCCAGGTTTGGAGGAGGAAGACTCTGGAGCAAGGACGAAGAGACAACCAGTTTACAGATCAACTTTCCTCGTAAAGCACAGCACATCTGGAGTATGGGACTTCTGTGAACTGATTTTTCCTAAGTAAGCTAACAGACATCACTGAGATTTTCCCACTCCTGAAGCTGGGAGTTCTTCCTTGGGATCAAGAGGCCTCAGCTGTGACGCCAGGAATGGGGAGGAGTCCTGACAGGAGTCAAGCAGCGGCGGGGTCACCGGAGGTCAGGCCTGGCAACCAGGGCCCACAAAATAGCTGTGTCTGGTCCAGCTAGATGACATAAACAAGTAAAAGGGACAGCAAAACACAAGTGCAGTGTCAGTGAAAATGAGGATCATAATAGCAAACAGAAAAACAAGATCCATCACCGACACCAAGACAGGAGAGCAGACACGGCCCAGCGCGACCGGGGCGTGCAGCGCAGGAGAATCACTGCAATTCTAATGGGAAAAAAGATGCAGATTAAAAAAAAAAAAATTCAAAACTTTGTTGCTTTTAAAAACATTACAGATTGTCCTAAAACACACCGGACTGAAGAACTACTGACAGCTAATTTAGATGCAGGACGTTAGGAATGATATTCTTTAGGAATGACTTTTCTTTGGGTTAGATTTTAAAAATATTCTCCATACGATGTTTCCTGTCCGGCTTTTTAATGAATTCTTGAAGAAGTTTATAACCGGTACTATTTTTACCAAGAGCCAAATTAGTGAAGCGCTACAGTGTATGTCTGGAACACACCCCACAGGTCTATGTGTTGCAGGCCCTGTGTCACCACCAGACGGTGCTGGGCCCTTTAGGACAATGACAGCAAACCTGTTAGAGCTTTCAGTGCTAACACTTGGCCACAGCAGGTGCTTCCAGTGGAAGTCAGGCCACTGCGGAACGCCCTTGAGGAAACAAGGAACACCTTTCTCCTCTCTCTTGCTTCCTGGCTGCCAAGAAGGGGGCAGCCTCACCGCCACTGACCCCCACACACCGTGAGCTGTGCAACCCAGGCCAAGACAATGGCATTAGGTGTCCACAGCTGGCAGCCCCTGACACTAGAGCCAAACAACCCTGCCGTCCTTGTGCACTACCTCTGATGCTCTCACGGCACGGAGGGAACAGAGCTAACGGGAAGATAAACTGTTTGCAACTGGTCCAAAGCAAACGCCACAGCTTTCAGCTTGGAAACCACTCGGGGCTTGGAGTCTGCCCCTTGGGAATGGAGTCTGCCCCTCACACTAGGCAGGGGAGCTTACCACTCTGCATGGGGCCTGGGGTGTCCCAGTCCTGGGGGGCCTCCCTGAAGAGGTCACTCTGGGTGAAACAGAGAAGTGAATGAGGGAGGGGAAATGCACCCACGCTGCAGGCTTTCAGGACTCTGTAAGACCTGAAGCTTTGTATTAACTGTTATGAAGAAAGCCAGCTGCCAAGTGATGAGGACGGACACATATATTTGGGGCTCTCCAGAAATTAAATAAAAGATAGAAGAAGACTGTGCAGTAAGAAAAAAAACCACCCCTTCCACTAACGCAAAGCAAACTCCCCCAGGAACCAGGCCAAGTGGCAGTGCTGCCCACTGACTCACTGCCTCATCTTCGTCATCAAAGAGGCCCTGCCCACCGCTGAACAGGCCGCCCCGAGAAGCAAATGGCGAGAAGTCTTCATCGGTCAGCTTGGGAGGGGCGAACAAGTTATCTTCCTCGTCTGGAGAGCAAAAAGGCACACTGTGTAGGAAGAGCCAGGGTGGGCTTGGAGCCAGCAGCCCCCGTAGGTCTCCACACACCGACAGCAGGGCAGGGAGAGACCTGGGACTCAGGTAACAAGGATGGGCTGAGGGCAGCAGACACCCACTCACAGCCCAGGGGAGTAACCGAAAGGCTCAGTCTTTCAAGTCAGTAAATGTCTGGAGCACAAAGAATGAAGTTTTCGTTACTATTTGTTTTCAGAGACAGGGTGTGTGTAGTGCAGGCTGGCCTCAACTGTGCAGCCTGAGCTGGTCCTAAACATGTGCCTTGCCTGTCTCAGCTTTCCCTGGGCATTCGTTTTTGTTTTGTTTTGTTTTTGAGACAGGGTCTTGCTTCGTAGTTCAGGCTGGCCCCGAGCTCAGCCTCAAACACACACCACAGCAATCCTCCTGCCTCTGCCTCCCGAGTGCTGGGATTACAGGCGTGAGCCACCACGCCCGGCACTGTGGTATATGGTACTGATTGCTGCTGGGCATGAGCTCAGTATTGTATGTGGTTACTGAGGATCAAACCCGGGTCCTTGCACTTGCAAGACAGGCGCCGGAACCACTGAGCTAACTCCGCGGCCCTGCCTGGGCATTGTTTAGGCAACTCTCCAGTCATTCTGTGGCAAGCTCAATGGCCAAGTTTGAGACCCACCTCCCTAGGAATCTGGAAGAGCACACACACTCAACAGAGAGCTGCACACGGCCAAGCAATAGGGCACATGATGGACACTGCAGCTGGATGTCAAAGGGCCAACACAGCTGTTACTGAAAATGATAGCTCCTTGTTTACCTCCAGCAAATTCCAGAAAGACAGATGATGCTTTCTGTACAGTCCAGTAATTCAAATCTTCACCGGTGTTTTTATCCCACACCCCCGCCTTGTACTCAAAGAACACCTTCAGATGCTTTGGTTAAGTGAACAGAGATGGAGCTGACTTGTGAGCATGTAAAGCGGCACTTTATAAATCCAGAGGATGATATCCCCAAAGGCTTCCCAGAAAGGCTGAACCACGGAGAAGGCCTACCGTCAGAAGGCGTTCTTCGTTCCTTCTTCTCTTTCACTGTCTTCCGAGGTTTTGGGTCTCCTGAGGACAAGGCTGGAACAGTTCAGATTCTTGAACACTCAGCCCGCTTTGTGCGTCTCTGTGTGTGTCTCGCGTCCTCACCACTCAGCCAAGAGCAGGCTGTTCGACTTTGTATTTCACTACATTTTAGCTTGGGCTGGGCACAGAGTAGGCACTCAAGTGTCCCCTGAAGGCAAAGGGGAAGGCCTGTGCCCACGTGCCTGGGTCGAGAGCACACACACTGAACCTGCTCAGACTTTTCTCACATCTGAGCTGTCAAATAACCTGAATAAGCTGCATGGTGTATTCTTCTTATTGAAAATATAAGAGTAAATACAAAATCAGACCTTCATCCTGGTACCCATGGCTCCCTGGGTGTCCGGGAGGCCCTGGATGTGTGGAAATGTCACACAGATGTGCGCATGCGCACTTCTGCCAGGGTCAGAGGCCTCCACCTCTGTGCCCGAGGAATGAGCAGAACCCTGACCCGGTGGGGCCAGCAGAGGCTCCTGCACCCTGCACTGCACAGGTGACTTGTCACTTGCCCCAGCTCACCTGTCTGCTCCTCTCCCAGTCGGCCCGTGTCCCCTTTGATCCTAGCTGCCAACTCATCGGCGAATGACGTGGGGTTTTTCTGTGGGCAGGAGACCAAATGCAGTGCTCTTCTTAATAGAGAAGTATATTTCACTTCTGGACACAGAATAAATTTACATCCCCAGCAGCAGAGGCACTGAGCCGAAGACAAGGTTTGGTGGAATGAAGCTCAATGCCTGCATCTGTCAGAGATCACCTGAGATAAGACTAACCAGAGGAGACTTCAAAAGGCTCTTTATTTCCCGCCCCCATGAAGCTGTGGTTCAGAACTCCAAACCTCAGTCATTTGTAGATTTTTCCTTAGAACTTAATAACTGCCCAGGTACCCCTGCAATTCCATAGAAATCCCAAAAATTCTCTGTCATTTTGTTCTGGTGGGAAGTCTGCAAGTGGCCAGTCTGAGTGCTGCTCCTCTCCTCAGTGCCGGCTGCTGCTGCCGAGCCCATTCCAGGCGTCTGGGCCTGCGCGGCCATCTCCAGCACTCTCTACTTTGTTCCCCTTACAACCCCAAGATGCTGTCACAACAGCCCACGTCTTCTGAGGCTTTACTAGTAAGGGTGTGTTATTAAATGAAGTTAAATACTTGCAGGAGACACCACACAGTTAGGGTTTAAACTACAAAAAGGGCATTGTAGATATTTTCCTGACTATTTGAAATCCTTGGTTCTTCACAATTTGCGAATGCTCTGGAAATGTAACCCCTGTGAGTTCTGGGAGTGCACTGTACTTCATCTGAATCTAGGTGAAGATGACTAGGTAAGAAAATCTCCGTGAGAAACTAGAGAAGGTGCTGGGTGAGGGAGAGAGGAACACCAGGGCCAGACACTCTAGAGCCAAGTAGACGCTGCGAACCTGATCAGGGACTGTGACACTGGGAGGAGACAGTGGCACCTGGAAGACAGCGCGGGGTGTCTACCATGGTTTCTGGAGTCTATGTGACTATGCAGAACAGGCCAGCTACACCGCCAAATGACAATCCAGGAAAGAAGCGTCAGGTACCACGTCTAGCACCTTGTCAGGTGAGAGCAACTGAGCGTTCTTACTGGCTTAGCATTTTCTTCCATGTCCTCTGTATCCTCTTCCTTCTCAGAGTCTGCGAAGAGGTCAGCGTCGTCGTCCTCTTCTTCATCGCTCATCTGCGTGACGTGCTGAGAAAACACAACAGCAGGTTAGAGCGATCGGACGTGAGGAGCCAGCTAAAGCCATATGTCGCTTAGGTTTCAGAAAGGAATAGCTTTTCAAAAGAAGAATGGTGGGTAGGGAAATGGAAAAAAAATGAGAATTAAGTCGTGTCATATCATATTCTCATACAAATTCTCAATGCTGAAAGTGACTACGATGTGTATATATAATGTACCGATAAAGATTTGAATTAAAAAAAAAAGAATGATGGAAATGAGGCAGCAGCTGCTGAGGCCATGCATGTGCTGAAAACATACACAACAGACCTATCAGCGCCCACACAGGTTTTTACGCCTTCCTGAAAACACAACAGCGAGAACACAGAAGCACAATTCGGACATGCGCAAAATGCTCCTTAGTACAGAAGTACAGGTAAACAGTCTGGTCTTAGTATGAGTACAGAATCACAGTTCCAAGAGTAGGCTGACACCGAAGCACCACCCAAGGCAGACGATGGGAAGCAACACAGTGCGACACCTCCCCGCCCCACGCACACTGTGTCTGTGGACAGGACAGGGAGGACTTGCGGGAGCAAGCTCAGCCACAGTTAGCTGTTAGATCCCCACTTCTCCTAAGGGACCACTAGTGACACTGATCTGTACAATGAATATATGCTGTTTACTTCGGTACACGGTGTCTCTCGGGACTGTGCCCAAATACCATGTCGTCTAGTCCTTACGACTGAGACTGGCTATGGCACACAAATCAGTCTATTTTAACAAGAACAGACAGGTAAACCAATGACTGTAAGCATGATATTGTATTGTTTGAAAAAACTATTTTAGATCCTAATAGTAACTTCTATGGAAATAAATATCCTCCAAAGGAGGACTATAGAGATCAGCCACATTTTATGAAAACAACCAAACAGAAGTATCGTGCAAAAGTCAAAACCTTCACTTGGTAATGGAAAAACTTTGTGAATTAATTACGAAAACTGAAAAACAGTTTGAGATGATGTTAGTACACATGGCACATGTTCTCTGGAGCAAAAATTTTGCTAAAAGCACCATCCTGATGTTGCTCAGATTGTAGAAAATCTATCTGCATGGTCTATAAATAAGACAGTCCACCAGACAGTAACACCAAGGCGCATTAACATGTTCCAACTTGAACCTCTTGGTGGCACATACACGACTGCCCCATCAGGTGGCTTGCACCTCTGGTGGTACAAAGGGATCTAATCACTCTTATCAGCCTTTTATTAACACAATCAATAAAAAGCTGCCCTACAGGGTAGTTAAGTGCAAGCTGGTTCAAGCTGCCTGGCAGTGAGGCACCTGAATGAACATGTTAATGTAACTCTACACTGCCCTACTGAAGAAATGGTTCGCAAAAGCAAAGGACTCATGAGTGTATTTAAAATCCCAGAAATAAATTATTTCACTTAAAACTTAGAACATCAAGTCATTTATTACACGGGCCTTACCTGGTTTTGATCATTGTCACTCTGATTGGCAAAGTCGTCTGACTCCTGAGGGAGAAGAGAGCTCAGTTAGCACTTGGGCTACTCAGGAGCAGAGATGATTTCTGGACTAAGACTCTGAGCCACTTGGCGCTAAGTCACACAGAGGAAGCACTCTGACACTCAGCTATGGCCCCACCCACAGGTCACTGTGGGACACAGACGCAGACAAGGCGGATGAGGCGCAAGGGCTGCCACAGCTGGCAGTGACCTCGGTGGTCCGTGCCAACGCTGCAGTGACTTGTTCATGACACTTGCACTTTTGATTCTGACTTCTGAATTCAAAGTAAGAGCTACACTTTCGGTTAAAGCCACCTTCCGGGCCCTACTCTCTGCACTTCCTCTACACAGGACATCCGCTTCATCGGACCCAAGGGAATGCTGGGAGCTGCTCCCAGAGATCTGCTGAAGAGCGACAGTGAGGGCAGAAAACAAGGAACAGTGAGCGACTGGGTCCTGGGTCCAGCACGGTCCCCAGCAAAAAGCTCACTTGCTTCTGCTTTCTCCTTGGGGGCTACAGGAAGGCAGGCAGCAGAGGGGACTGCAGAAGGCAGGACAGACTCGGAGAGGGCCACACGCACAAACGCTGCTCCTTTCAGAACCTGGATGCTCAGGGCCGCCCTCGTGGCGTCTGCCCTTCACAGTGCCGCCTCAAAGGCCGTGCAGCCAGTCTATGCTCTGTAGACACAAAGCTACTCCAAGTGGCAGCAATGCTTAAAGCACTGCCTAGTCTAGAAGCTTTGACTGCAAAAAGACGTTAGATGCAGGTATTTTCTCCCTGGAAGCATTCAGACAGGGAAAACCCTAAGGGTTATGAACACAGACAGACATCTAGACAGCACACAAATGCACAGGGGAGGGGGGGATTCGGTGGCGAGGTAAGAGGACACGAACCCCGAAGGCCACAGGACCCGTTCCCTTGTTTCTGTACACAAGACAGAGAGGAAATCCGACCTCAAGGAAAAGCCTCAGGCTGGGGTTTCCACCGCTAAAATGTTTAATGAAAATGGACAGATAACCCACAGATACAGATTTAGCCTGAACTCCTAAGCTTCCCGCTCACCACGCCTCGGTCAGACTCCAGTCCTCACCTCCTCCTCCTCCTCCTCCTCCTCACTGTCCACAATGCTGCCCCGATCGCTGCCCACAGAGCCTTCTGTGAGAAGAGGGTGAGGGTGAGAAAGGCAGCACCTGACAACGTCCTCAGTCTTCAGGCCACACGACGTCGCACAACAGGATCTGATAAAGCCGTATCCATCCACTTACAGGAACTATAAATACCATTACAGTGAGGAACCAGACAGTTATGCAGTCTCAGATCATCTCTCCTAAGTTTATAAAATTATTCATCACAAAGGAACAAAAAAACCTGGCTGTACTCTTCAAAGATGTCAAGGCCACGGAAAGGGTGGAGAGCTGAGAAACCGTGTCGGGCTAAAAGACAACAGAGATATTAGACAACTACATCCTCTCCCAGGTCACAGACTGAGCCCTGGACCAGAGGAAGAAGAGAGACAAGAAAGGGCATCATGAGGACAACCGGCAAAATTCAAGTATGACTAGAGATTAGGGAAGGGCATTATGCTGTCATGTCCAGTACCGTTTCCAGTTTGGGCCATTATACTGCAGTATACTGTGTAAGAGAAGCCCTTTCTTCTTGGAAAATATACAGGAACTACTTAGGATACTGGGGCGTAAGGCATCTAATAGTTCTGGAAAAACATTAAGTGCATCAGAGAGAGAATAATAAAATGTAACTGGCAAACCTAGGTGGAAAGTATACACTGAGTTTGCTGGACTATGTCTGCATTTATAGAAAGTCTGAAAGTACTTGTTACAAGTAACAATACCGTTTGCTCAGGAGAAGCACTGTTAGGTTTTATCCAGATGACCACTCAAGTCTCATGTGCTCTTAGGGGGCTTTGGGAGCTACTGGATCCTGGATGAATGATCGCCGATGGATTACAACACTGGCTGGTTTACAGCTGTACATGTGATGCTGGGAGGGGAAGGCTGGTGGGGGTGGTCACTGGGGCTGTGGCCTGCAAGGGTCTCTCCTTCCTTGACTGCTCTCTGCTTCCTAGTAACAGGCCATGAGCAACCCTCCTGCACGACATCTTCCTGCTGTGGAGCCAGAGAACTGCAGGCCGAAACCTCTCCACACCATATGCAAGATGAACCTCTCCTCCTTGCACTTGTTAGGTATTACGTCTCAAAAGCCAGAAAGTGATTAGGACAAGCACCTTCACTAGACAGCTCTCCGAGTCCTATGTCTTCCCGCTCCATGAACAGCTTGGAGCCAATGAGGTAGGGCAATGGGCGGTCGATGTACAGGTCCTGCAAAGAACAGAAGCACACGGCCGTCAGTGTTTTGGTCAAAACAGGAAACCAAGTATCTTCCTTGAACAACTGCTTTGTCTGACTACCTCCAACGAGTTACCTAATGAGAGGGGACACCAAGAGACAGAAGGGCTGAGAGTAAAATAAAGGAACAGAATCCTTAATATGACAGATTTGAACAATGTCAAATTCTAGATACAGCAGGATCCTCCTTGGTATCATGTTAACCAAAACGGCAAAGCCTCTAAAAGAAATTTACTAGTGGTAACGAAACAAGGAAAAGGGTACACTGTCCCAGCAAAGCCTTCCACAGGAGAACCGAGGAGAGAACTGCAAGTTGGGAAGCTGGGAAAGCCCAGCCTCAGCTCACTCCTCTAAATGTAGTACTGATGAGGAACCGCTGGCGCAGAGCGCAGGTGCCTGTCACTACAACACACATCAGTCAGCACCTACTCGCTTAAATACCTATGGAAAAACGTTAAAGTATCCTTTATGTAACAAAAATGTTAACTTGTGTTTTTCTGTATTAAAAATACATATGCTTTGCTCATCAGTACTGCTTCACCAAGCTTTTCTATACAGAAATTCTTACCACAAGCTTATCAACAGCAGCCCTAACCAGGGAAAGGCACACTAAGGTACCAGCCCCCATGCTGGTTTCCATATGATGGGAGGTGGATACCTGCAGGCCAGGTGGCAGAGGGGATAGGATAAATGGGCACAGAGGAGAGGGGTCAGTTCACACTGCAGCACAAGAGAAGGCCAGAACACAGGCCCAGAGCAGTGGCAAACCAGGCCAGGACACAGAGGAGAAAACAGCAGTGCGCTCACCCGCAGCAGTGCACACCGCCACCGCGGGAGAGCGGGGGGACGGCGAGGGGGGCCAGAACGGGATGGGGGCGTGCGCAGGGCGGCTGCGGCAGAGATCCTTCCATCGCAGCCCTCCACCCTCATGTGTTAATTAAAGGTGTGGGGTCAGAAAAACGCCATCATCAGCCCCCACCTGGCTCCGGACTGCCTCCAACTGCCCCCTGGGGAACAAAGGCTGAACTCTCCTAACAGCCTGGGACAGGAAAGAACAATTCTGAGCCCTCGTGCAGAACAAGTCTCATGGTTGCTGAGGACTCCTAACCCCACAGAGTGAAACGAAAGCCAGTGATGAGGATCCACAGCAAGGCGGTATGACTGCGGGGCTATGGCTGGGGCGACTGTACAGCTACAGGAGTAATTACAAGAAGTGAATTACAAGATTTAATCCAAAGCCTTTGGTGTCATGTAGACTCTTGGAAATCAACCCGGTGGCTCAGTGTTGCCTCCTGAGGGGCTGTGCTGCCACTGAATCCTTTAACAATCTGACAGAGGACCTGCAACACATGCACACCTATGGGGGGACAGGAATCCTACATGGGAAAGCTCTCAGTAGCTGTTCTCGTACCAGCCAACAGGAACAAGCCAAAAGCCTTTCAGCCCTCTGCATAGAGTACCAGGCTCCCGATGCCCCCGACCCCTCAGAAGCCTCTCAGTCCTTCTCAGCTGATTCACACTGGAGATGCTGGCAGAGAGGAGAAGGTTTCAGTTAGACAAGAGGACTAAGATCAAAACGACTCTTGAAAATCATCGCAGAAGTGACTGAGAGTGATCCATCCGTCAGTCAGCGGGAGGTATTCCACAATGTTTACATGTGTTGTGAAAGACAAATACAGATAGAAGTTTTAACACTTCTGAGTTCAAAAAAGAACATGTCCTACCCCAATCTGAATCTTGTCTCCGCCCCAGTGCCCCAGTTAGAAGATGAGTCCCTGAACATTTGTGATGGTGACTGATATGTCTCCAGCCTCCCACCAGGCCCGCACCTCTGTGCCCCTAGCCTGGCACGTATTGTGCCGAAGCGCTCCAGCAACACTTTCATACAGCCCATCTTCCATGGGGGCCAGCACAGGACTGCTACAGGACACGTGCAGCTGCTGGAGGTGAAGTCCAGCTCTTCCCGGTGCCGTGTCCAGGTAAAGCGCGGAGGCCTAGCAGTAAGGACTGTGCAGCAGGAAAGGCCTGAAGGGAATGTGCTAACCTTAGGTTCAAGGATCAGCTCCACCCGCTCGTTAACATCATCTTCTTCAGAGTCTGAGTTCCCTGCTTTTATGTCAAGTTGCTCAAACGCGTTGTCCAGTACTTGTAAACCGTAGTTCACAGCCTCTTGGACTTTAGGAATCAGGTCGATTTCTTTTTGTTCCCGGGTCTTCTCCTGCAAGCGAAGCACTACTCAGCGTCGATGGCCAACACGGTCATAGCACCCCACGGAAGCGCTGCCAGTGTTCTCTACAGGGCAGCCTCATACTAGACACAGACCTCAGTCAGAAACAGTGACACACTGGATGCAGTGTCACATCCTGCGATCTCAACCACTTGAGAGGCTGAGGCAGGAGGATTACAAATTCAAGTCCTGCCTGGGCCACTCAGAGAGAAGTGATCTCAAAGTGTCCTGTGTCCCTGGCCCTCAGTGTCACCAGTCAGAACTGCTCTGGGCAAGTCTGGGCACAGTCCACAGTGTCTGTACTAACACTTCTGGTGACATGGCACACAAGTCCCATTCGCACACTAGACCAGCTTCATTCACCTTCTTGTCACTCTGACATGACAGGCAGAAGAATCAAAGCTGTCACGAAAGGAACAGGGAATGTCGTTTAAGGACTCACCTGCGTAACATTCTATTTCAGAAGCTGGCAGCTACAGCCCAGAGGCTCCTGCAGCAGTCGTCAAGAATGGCTGCTATATGGTTAAAGGTCAAGAGAAAAATAGAGGAAGGGAGAGGGAAGAGAGGACAAGAAGAGACAGGCAGGGAAGGAGGCAGGGAGAAGGTGAAGAGGGGCACCAGGACGAAGAGGCAGGTCTTGCAGCTACAAAACCTACAGTTTTCCTAGCTGATCCTTTGTGGAAAAGGTCTGCTGACTGCTCTCACTCTTCTGCCAGAATGCAGGAACTTAATCTCCTACTACTCCACACACTGGCTTTCTAGAAGAAATGAAGGCGTTCAGCTGGACAGTTGTCAGGAGCGGTCACTCCCTTTCCCTGGTGTCTACCCTTTGCCTCCACCTTCAGCAGACACATCACACATCTCAGTTACTGCTCTTCTGAGTCAAGAATGTACGAAAGGAAGAAACAAATCCAAGTACCTGCTCCGTCTTCTCAGCCTCCGCCTTGAGCACCGGCTCTTCCACTTCTTCATCATACACGCGCTGAACAGAAAATAAATGTAGGTTCACAGGTCAAAGCGGCCTCCGAGGCAAATCACAAGGTATGAATTTAACATTCCGTCACAAAAAAGCAAGATGCAGAAGGGAACAATCAGCGAATGGCTGAGGCCACAACCAGCAGGCCATGGACAATCGGCTAAGGACAGGAGTCAGTCCACAACCAAAGGAAAAAAGATGCAAATGACTAGAAAACATGAAGAAGAGTTCAGCCCCGATTAGAGTCAGCCTCAGAGCTGCCGAAACAGTTAAGACAGCAGTTTTCACACGTGTTTAACCTAATACACAAGCTGCAGGGCAAAGGGATAGGTACTCTTCCCCAAGGCTACAGAGAATGTCACTTGCTGCACCTTATCGAGAAGGTCACAAGACCCTATCACCTACAGTTACAGAAAAGGAAGATTTCATTCTGTTATTTAATAAGGCTGATACATTTCTGTATCTCATTCACATGAAAGCACAAAACCAATTAGACAGTGGCCATGGTTGTGAAACTGTGAATACTCAAAACCTACTTATCTGCATGCTTGTTAGAAGAGTGAGTTATATGGTGGGATTATAGCTCAACTTAGGAAACTTTAAATCAATACACACTGAGTATCTTACCTGAAAGATTAGGATCAGAGGTACCTAAAACTTGAACAGATTTTGGAATGCCTGTACTGATCTTACCAGTGGAGCACAGTAAATCCAAAATCCCATGCTGCAAAATCCGAAACCTTTTCCAATTTAAGTTTCTGGATTAAAGATGCTCAATGTGTATGAAGATATACGGTCCCATCTACTTCAACCAAACCCTTGGGATGAGCCAGCTAAGTGTGGTGAGTGTGGTCCTGTGCTGAAGGCTTTTACACAGCAAACAGACAGATGCACAACAGACCAACAGACGCACACATTCAGAGCTCTCCCACCCCTGCTGCTTCCAATAAAGTGCGCTCGCACTACACACTTCTCTCTGCCCTCTCTTTCCACTGAGTGCTCTCACTTTCTAGGTCAACAGATAGGGATGAGATTCACTCCCTTCATTTACTTTAACAATCTCCCACTGGTGAATATTAATATTTCCAGCTTTTTCCACTTAAACAAAGCTTCTCTGAACCCACCATACCCCCATTTATGCACCTGTCTTTTTATTTCTGGAGGCATCTTAAAAGAGGATTATGAAACCAAAGGATAGAGCTTTTCCAGTGTGAATACCGACTTCCAGACTTCTACGAAGAAATGTGGCACAGTTCACTGCCACATGTACCAGCCCGTGCCCCAAGTCTTCCCTGGAGGTGCACGTCATCCATTTATGGACATCTCGGCCACTCTTGTCAGTGGTGTTTTAAATGAGTACTCTGACCCAAGGATCCTACCTCCTGGAGGATGCTTGTGACATCATAATTTTTTTTTTGTTTTAGCTTTTTGAAACAGGGTCTTGCTTTGTAGTTCAGGCTGGCCCTGAGCTCAGCCTCAAACTCAGCAGTCCTCCTGCCCCTTTCTCTCAAGTGCTGGATTATAAGCATGAGCCACCACACCTGGTAAAGTGTATATGGTATTGATTGCTGGTGGGCATGAGTCACCATGCCCAGCACTGTTGTATGTGGTTATGGGGGACTAAACCCCCGACCCTGAGCTTATAAGCCAGGAGCCAGAACCATTGAGCTAAATCCCCAGTCCATGACATCATACTTTGTGGTGCAAACTCATATATACCAAACCTACTATTCTTTGCAATTCCAATCAAATGGTAGCAAGATTTTCTGTAGGATAAAACAACAAGTTAATCTTCGAATTCTCATAGAAAAGTCGAAAGCTAAAGATAAATAACTATGACAGCTCTGAACAGAAAAAAGCTACGGCGATGTGGCCCATGAAGACACACTAATCATCAGTGACATTTAAGATAGGGATGCTGGCCAGGAATTTAGCTCAGTAGTTCCACCACCTGCCTTGTAAGCACAAGGTCCTGAGTTCAAACCCCAGTACCAAAAGTAAATATTAAAAAATAAATAAAAATAAGATGATGCAGGCAAACAGTAGAGATAGTAATAAAGGCTGTAGTCAGAAAGACCCACAGTTACATGCAAGCCTAACTTACAGGCTTACAAATTAAGGAAAACACACGTTATAAATACAGACATCAGACAGGTATCAGGAAGCCACAGACAGATACACAGTCATCTAGAAATGTTTACTGGATGGATAATTTGGGGTGGTAGAATTAGGCTGATTTTCTTATAGTTTTAATTTTTTTAAAGCACAGTACCGATGCAAAAATAGACTTAGAAGATATGTACCAAACACCAAGCTCCCCTTCTAGCTCTGGAGAGGGGACAAGACAGACATCACAGTCATGGAAGCCCTGAGTTCTGTCCCTTACACTGCTGAAGTGTCTACAATTTTTGGCAAGTCCATCTGTTTCTTCAACAGAAAACTAGGAAAGAAAAGAAAATATATAACCAACAACCAGCTTTTTTAAATTAAGAAAATGATCTGGAAAATAAATCTAAGTTTCATTTTGGAAAAAAAAAAATTCAGCATTACAAAGCTGAAGACCTCTAAAAGAAAATCACCTCTGTGATACCTCTTAACTACCTCAAGTCATTAGTGTGGCACTCAGTATTTCAAAACAAAGTTCCTAAATTAATATTCTAAGATATTAAACCTTAAGAATTGTGTCATTTAATTAGATGGGAAATGCCAACTTAATTAGCGTTTCTCCTTCTTCAGGGTCCCCCTGGGGCCTTTTAGTGCTTAATTTTTTGTCCTAGAAAGTCCAGATAAGTTCCACTAACTCTCAAATGTCACTTGCAATAAGCAGCTGCCTCAGAGGCTAAGTAATAAAACCCAGAAGCCACCTGACCTGGAATACTCTTTCCAAACCACCAGGAAACTAAACAGCACTATCATCCAAACCTGAATTAAATACAGTCCCAACATCAGAGTTTATAAGAAACACACAGGAAGCCAGGTCACTGCCACTGGTGTTATCAGAAGTAGGTTTTTAACTGGGTCTCATTGAGCACTAGCTCTTCTGTCAACATCGCTTCAACTACAGAGAACAACTGTTGCCCACTAAAATTCAGGAAAGAACTTAGAATGACAATAGTTCTTATCCCCCCAAAATATTACTTGTAATTATGATGTAACTAAAAAGTCACATTCTCAATGCACTGGGTATTACATGTGCAAAGTGGCATTACAGGAGAACTGGGAAGCAGTTACACTTTGTAGTAGCTCCAGCACATCCTAACAGGAATCTGCCTGCAGACTGCACGGGAAAGGGGCTCAAGGGTTTAACATTAAGGGGATGGAGAGATGGGTACAAAACAGGAAATCCACATAAAGGAACAGAAATAAGAACTATTACCCAAACAAAACAAAACCTCCACAAAATCAAGACCGTGGAAAACATGGAACCTAAGAAAAGATGGGGGAAAGAAAAGAAGACAAAAGTTCTAAAGACTGTGATTCAGAAAAGGAAGTTTATGATACATTCCTTTTCTCTTGTTAGGTTGATCCAGTGCCAGTCTGACGTGGGCGTGGTGGGTAAAAAGGAAACCTCACCCAAAATCTACTCCTCACCAGGTCTAGAGGTACAACACACACTGACTGCAGAGAAGAACTGAGCCCTTCATCCATCTCGCAACAGGAATATTTGAAAGGACACAAATCTGTGATCTGGCTGCAGTCACCAGGGAACTAGAGATCAGACTTCTACGCTGACTCTTGGATGTTCTACACAGATGACCAGAAAACCACCTCTGGCTGAGTGGCCTTAACCTGAAACTTTGGGTGCACTGACATGAGATTCAAGAAGTTTTAGTCCAGAGCACTGTAAACTTGGGATACTGAATCAGTATAGTCTACAGAGGTATCTTCAGGTTAAACTCGGAAATCTAAAGCTTTTGTATTCCCAGGGGTTCCAGATAATGGATACTCAACAATGATTTTACTCAAATAGTAGTTGCATGTCAAACTGAAAAATTAGCCCTTTGCTGCTAAAGAAAATAACAAGCAAAGAGATCTCTATTAAGATTCTCATTTCACATACAGTTCCCAACGGAAAGGGTAGAAACAGCATTTAACCAAGCTACTAAAACATGCATACGCATGCTGCCCATATGGCATTCATGGTGTGTCCTCTTCATTCTAAATTATGGGCTTTTTAGAATCTTGCAAATCTGAAAATCTCTTTTGTGATTTTGCCTCAGAAGACAGCCTTTGTGTCACAGAACATGCTACACAATAGGTCTGACTGTCATATGATCCACCCTGATGGTTGACTGCTCTTAAAAATAAAATAGTTGGAAATATTATATTCCTTATAAAAGACTACAAAAACCCCTAAGTTTACTAATACGGAGCAGGCATTTATCCTAAGGAAAGCAGCTTCAATTATAGAGAGAACTGTTGCCCACCAAGATTCAGGAAAGAACGTAGAATGGCAATAGCACTTGCACCTCAAAAGTTATTGCTTGTAATTATAATATAACTAAAAACTCACATTCTCAATGAACTGGGTATTAGACAGCATGAGGAAGTCATTGAAAACATTATGAAGGCGACAATCGGTGGCTTTTGTCTCCTGAATCAGTCCATCCACTTGCTTCTTGATTTCATGGGTCCTAGAGATGGTTTGCTGTGAAAATTCCTGTAGAAACTGTAGCAGCTATTTTAGAAAAACACAGTAGTATCAGTATTAAATCTGTTAAGTGTGTCACAACAAAAAGGACCCACATCCCTTCACGTTCATGGGCTGGATGTAAAAAGGTGGATGCAGAAAGCTCACTGAACGAATGACATGGTGTGGACAGGCACTTAAAGGAAACCACGAATTTTGAAACTGTTCGGTTGTCATTTGTACTCATATGGGATCTGAGAATTAAGACTCCCGGGTTTTGGGGGCCCTAAGTTCAAAGAGTCTCACTTGGCCTTCTCTACACGCTGGCTCGCCTCCCGCCCCCTCGGCCCACATCCAAACACAATCACGGCCTCAGAAAGGCTACGGCCATCTTCAGCTTGGCAGAAACACGCGTCCGTGAGGACGGAGTCCGGCGCACGCCCAGGACATGCAGAGTTGAGTCCGGGTCGTACAGCGAGCACCGGGCTGAGGCCCCGGCCCTGCCCCGTCCCGGTGACAGCCTTCCGCGAGGCTCCGCACGGGGCCGCACCCCCGGGGCTGCCCGCCCGCCCGGCCGCCCGCCCGCCCTTCCTCCCGGGGCAGGCCCGCCGCTCACGCCCGCGTCGGCCGCCAGCGACCAGCTCTGGCTGCTCCTGCGGATCTCCTCCACCGACCAAGGCCGCTCCCACACGGCCTCGGCCGCCGCCGGCCGCTCCGGCTCGGGGGTCGTCTGGTCCATCTGCGGCGGGAGGAGGAGACGAGCTGAGCCGGGAGCGGCCCCGCCCGCTTCGCCCGGCCCAGCCCGCCTCGGCGCGGCTCGCCGCCCTCACCACCCCGCCGCGCTCCGCACCTCGGAGCCAAGGCGCCCACCGCGGCCGAGGAACCCGGAGCCAGGAGCTCAGACCCGGACCCCAGGAGGCGGGGCTCACGTGATGATGTCACGTGATTCGCAGCCGCCCGGTCGCGCACACGTGACCGGAAGTGCGGCTCAGAGGCCGGAAGTGTGGCGGCGAGCTCCATGGTCCAGGGGAAGTTTAGAGTCCTGCTGGTGGAACTGGTCATAAACAGTAAGCAGCCTGCGACAGGGGCTGCCAAGCTCAGCAGAGGAGCCGGTTGGAGGACGGCCCAGACCTCTGGCTTGAGGAAGGAACGGCGGCCGGTGTACCCCTGGGCGCTGTTCCTGTCCGGGACCGGCTGACGTCCGCTGCGGTTTTCACTCGCACTCTACGTGTACTTAAAAATCCTTTACCTGAGCTTTGGTCTTGGATTCAACGCCAAATGTGCCCGGGAAAATCTGGATAAAGCAGCTCCGCCGCACTCCACCTACCATGGGCTGTTTATGCTCACCCTTTGCGGAGCCCTCACTGCTGAGCCGCTTTTCTGGTAGAGCTAGTGACTTACAAATCCCCATTCCGGGGCTGGGCCTATAGCTCAGTGTTAGAAACCTTCCCTACCTTGCTACAGGCGCTAGGGTCGTAGAATCAGGAGAGGAGAAAAAAGGAATCCTTTCTTTTCTTTTTCTATTTATGTGAGCCTGCTACAGAGCAAGTTTAACTACTCTGAACTTTCTTCCCAGCGAAAGGACTCATGCTGGAGAGCTGTGGTAATTCGTACCTGTAAAATCGCTGGCTTGGTGCCTAGTCTAAGGTGAGCATTCACCCCACATCTTGGGCTGTTGCTCTTATTAAGGGGCTAAACCCAGGACGTTTTCTTTGAGCTATATTTCAACCTCCCCACCCCATTTTAAGATGAAGCTGTCTCAAGTGGCTGTTACCCAGGCTCAAACTTGCCACTCTGTCTAGCTCCCGGGCTTTACATCTGGCTCGAACTTTTTTCTTAGTCGTCTTAGCTGTCAATGTTGGAAGACTTTAGAAGGTTCCAAGATAAGTTTAAAAGATTTGTCAGTTTTTTTCTGTTTGTACGATACTACTCTTAAAATGTTGTCATTATTCTTATACTATTTAATAGTAACAACTAATAGGATGTGGTCAGTATTATCACACACTTTTTGTATGTTAGTTCATTTAGTTCTCACGGTGTCCTGTGAGATAGAGAGTGTTATCCGCAGGGTATAGTTGGGGAAACAGGGATAATGAAGCAGACCAGGACCCCACACTGGTTCCTAAATTACCATCCAATAATCTCCTAGCCTTTTTTCCACATTATTTAAAAATCAACAGTAAACCTTGGCAAAACTGAGTTCAACCAATTACTGCACTTCATCTTGACTAACAGCACCATGGGCAGCTTTGGTAGCTGTATGGATGAGTCTGGCACCATCGATAGGCTCAGTGACCATAATGTGCATCCCACCATGGATCTTTTCTTTTCTTTTCTTTTTTAAGGTTTTTGAGACAGGGTCTCGCTTTGTGGTTCAGGCTGGCCCTGAGCTCAGCTTCCAATTCACATCACAGCAATCCTCCTGCCTCTGCCTCCCGAGTGCTGGGATGACAGGCATGAGCCACCACGCCCGGCACTGTGGTATGTGGTGCTGGTTGCTGCTGGGGTGAGTCTCCATGCCCAGTATTGTTATATAGTTAGCGAGGATCGAACCAGGGTCCTTTCGCTTGCAAG
>PVIR01015768.1:0-37780 GCA_004026965.1 Petromus typicus
GAAACACATCTAATTCAGAAAGAAAGCCATAGACTGAAAGTAAAGGGATGGAAAACAATTTTCCCTGCTATAAGAAACTTCAAAAAAGCAGGAGTGACTATCCTATATGTACACAAAATAGACTTACAATCAAAACCGAATAAGAGACAAAGAAGAATGTTACAAGTTAGTACAGGAACTACTATGAGAAAGAGATGACATGCATAAATATTTATGCACCAAATTCTAGTACTCCCAACTATATAAAACAAATATTAGTGGATATGAAAAGCCAGATAAGCACTAATACAAAAATAGTAGGGGTTTTCAGTACCCCATTGTCATACTAGATTGAATGGACAAAAAAATCAATAATGAAATCCTTGAACTGAACCAAATTTTTGAACAAATGGACTTAGTAGATGCCTACAGAGTATTTCACCTCACAAAGTTGGAATATACATTCTTCTCAACTGTTCTCGGGTCATGCTTCAAAATAGTTCACATGCTACATCATTAAGCATGTTTAAATGCAAAGAAACTGAAGATATCTCATGTATACTAGCAGACCATAGTGCTGTGAAACTGGAGCTCAATAGCAAAAGAATTAGATCTTTACAAATACATGGGAGATAGAGAACACTCTGCTGCACAACCAATGGATCATAGAAGAAATTAGTTTCTACAATTAAATGATAATCCTACTACAACATACAGGAATTTATGGGACACAATGAAAGAAGTTTTACTAGGGAAATTCATAGCAGTGAATTTCACACCAAGAAAACAGAGTAAGTACAAATGATCTAATTTTGAACCTCAAACTACAAGAAAAAGAGGAAAAAGACAAACCCACAGCTCATACTAGGGAGGAAATTATAAGGATCACAGCAGAAATTAATGCAAACTAATGCAATGCAGACTAAGAGAATAATATCAAGAAATCAATGAATCCAAGAGTGGTTCTTCAAAAGGATAGACAAATTTGATAAACCCTTAGCCAATCTTATCAGAGGAAGGAAAGGGCTCAAATCCACGCTGGTTGGAACAAAAAGGGGGAAATCATCACAGCTCCAGGATAATAAACACTTAATTTTGAAAATTTCTATTCCAACAAGATGGGAAACAGAAGAAATGGATTGATTCCTGGACACATATGAACTTCCAGAGTTGAATGAAGAAAATATAAAAATGTTTAGTACCCCAACAGCAATCTATGAAATTGAAAATGTAAGAAAAACCTACCAACAAAGAAGTTTTGGTCTTGCTGGCTTTACTGCTGAATAATTCTGCAAGAGTTTTAGAGAAGTTTTAATGCACTACTCCTCAAACGTGTCAATGAAATCACGAGAAACAGTACTCCCAAATGCATTCCTGGAAGCAACCATTACGCTGATTCCAAAATGAAAGAACCCCCCCCCCCAAAAAAAAAAGAACTACAACTCACTCTCCCTGATGAACACTGATGCAAAAATGTTCATAAATACTGGCAAACAGAATACAGAAAATCATCAAGAAGATCATCTACCTGGACCAAGTTGGATTCATCCCAGGGATGTAAGGCTGGTTCAACATAAGTAAATTAATAAATGTAATACACTATATTGACAAACTCAAGGACAAAAACCATATGGTCATCTAAGTAGATGCAGGAAAGCCATCCAACACCCATTCATGTTCAAACCTCTACAGAAAATTGGACTATATGGACTTTATCTTAACATAATAAAAGCTATTTATGAGAAACCAATAGCCAGAACTATACTAACTGGTAAAAAACTGAAACCTTTTACACTAAGATCAGGAACAAGACAAGGATGTCCACTCTCACCATTTCTGTTCAATATAGTGCTGGAAACCTTAGCCACAGTAATTAAACAAGAGAAAGAAAGAAAAGGAATAAAGATAGAAAAGGAAGAAGTTAAACTGTCATTATTTGCTAATGATGTGATTCTCTATAGAGAAGATTCTAAAAACTCAACCAAAGGACTGCTAGATTTAATCATCAAGTTTAAGTTACTTAGGCAGATACAAGGTCAATGCACAAAAATTAATAGCCTTTGTATACACAAACAGATTCATTGGGAGAGAAATTGGAGAGTCAAGCCTTTTTATAATAGCATCTAATAAATGAAATATCCTGGAATCAATCTAACAAAAGTAGGTGAAAGACTTCTACTCTGAAAACTACAGCACTCTGAAAAAGGAGATTGAGGGGATATCAGAAAATGGAAAGACATACCTTGTTCCTGGGTAGGAAGAATTAATATTGTCAAAATGGCTACACGCTCACAATGACTATATGGATTCAGTGCAATCTTTTTTTTTGAGACAGGGTCTTACTTTGTAGTTCAGGCTGGCCCCGAGCTCAGCCTCAAACTCACATCAGAGCAATCCTTCTGCCTCTGCCTCCCGAGTGCTGGGATTACAGGCGTGAGCCACCACGCCCCCGCACTGTGGTATGTGGTACTGGTTGTTGCTGGGCGTGAGTCTCCACACCCAGTATTGTATGTGGTTATGGGGGAATAGAACCCGGGCCTTTGCGCTTGCAAGACAGGTGCCAGAACCACTGAGCTAACTCCTCGGCCCTTCAGTGCAATCTTGATTGGAATTCCTACAGCATATTGCTCAGATCTAGAGAAAATAATCCAAAAATTCATCTGGAGCCATAAGAGACCTAGAATAGTAAAAGCAATTCTGGTCAACAAGGACATGGCAGAATGTACCACAACCCCAACTCGAAACTATACTATAAAGCCACTGTGTTAAAAACTGCATGGTACTGGCAAAGTAACAGACCCAAAGATCAGAGGAATAGATTAGAAGACCCAGAAACAACCTTGTCTTTGACAAAGGAACGAAATGTTATCCTCAATGGAAGAGAGATAGCCTCTTTAACAAATGGTGCTGGAAAAAGTGGGCTTTAACAGTCAAAGACTAAAGCTAGATCTATCTCTTTCATCATGTACTAAACTAAACTCAAAGTGGATTAGAGACCTAAATATTAAAACAGAAACACTAAACCTGTTAGAAAACAGTTTAGGAGATATTAGCTTAGGAAAAGACTTTATGAACAAAACCTCTCTAGCATGAGAATTAGCAGGAAGAATCTACAAATGGGATCTTATTCTATTAAAAAGCTTCAGCACAGCAAAGGAAACCACTAACAGAGTGAAAAGGCAACCAATAAGATGGGAAAGAATCTTTGCCAGCTATTTCTCAAAGATCTACTACCTAGAATATATAAGGATCTTTAAAAAATCAGCCCACCTAAATTTAAAGACCCAGTTCAAAAATGAGCATCTGATATGGACACTTTTCAGAGGAGGAAGTAAGAGCAGCTTCTTAAGAAGTATGTGAAGAAATGCTCAACATCACTGGTCATTAGAGAGATGCAGATGAAAACAACACTGAGATTTTATCTCACTCCACAAAGAATGGCTGCTATCTCCAAATCAACCAACAACAAATGTGAGGCTGTGGAGAGAATGGAACCAGTTTTCATTGTTGTTGAGAATGTAGTCTGGTGGGAATGGAGATCAGTTTTGTTTCCTCAAAAAAATTAGGATTAGAGATCCTGTTTGACCCTGGCATTCCTGTGCTACATATATACATGAAATAATTAAAAGATTCATATCACAGTGACACATGTGCACCCATGTGTATAGCAGCTCAGTTTGTGACTGCTAAATCCTGGAAAAAATCCACATGCCCATCAACAAGAGAGTGAATAAAGAAGATGTGGTTCTTTTATAGGATGCAGTATTACTCTGTCATAAAGAATGGAAAGTTTGAGTCATTTACACTCAAATGGACATAACTTGAGGACATACTCATAAGTGAAATAAATAGATCACAGATACGTAAATACTGTATCTTTTGTCTGTTATCCGAAACTGAAGATATAAATGAGTTCTAAAATGTATGAGAGATATTGTGAAATAGAAAATATTCAAAGGGTAGGGGTAAGTAACAAGGGGGAAGAAAAACTTTGATGATAAAAATAGGAAGCAAAGCTTATGTATATAGGAGGTAAATACTATATTTAGCTATCAAGATGATATTATTATATACTGTGTTCATTGACCAGATTCAGCAGTCTAGAAATGTATGAAAAATTTTCTCAAAGGAAAAGCTATAAAAAGTATTTTAAATAATGCGTGATTCAATGTTACAGTTAAGAAAGGCCTTCCTACTAGAATAATTTAAAAATAAATTTTATTTTCTGTCTCCATTTCATATTCACAACACTAATGTGAGAAGGGTAGGTGTGGCAGGCAGAAAACAGCTCTCCCTTAATTCTTGGAGATTACAGATGCATCTTGTGACAAAAAGGACCTCGCAGAAATGATGCCCCTCCAACTATGAGCTGTGGAGATCTTCCATTACTCATGGAGGGCCAGGCTAAGCCCCGGAACACCTGGGCTGCAAATGTGAAAAGAATGGGCCTTTCCGCTGGACTCTAGGGAGGACTGCACATCTGGCGCTGAGCCACACAGTGATGTTAGAGGGAGCATTTAGAGAACCTACAGGAAGTTAGTATGCCAGTTGTGTGAAACAGTTGAAAAGGTAAAAGAATTTATTAATATTTACCAAAAAACTATGTAAATATTGTTACCAATCAAAGAGTGAATTTTCCACAAGAAATGGGAACTTTCTTCTAATGGCCAGTTTGAAATACAAAAGTTTATGAGTATAAAATAATGACTACTAGGGCCGGGGATTTAGCTCAGTGGTTCCGGCACCTGTCTTGCAAGCGCAAGGACCCAGGTTCGATCCCCGGTAGCCACATCCAATACTGGGCATGGAGACTCACCCCCACCAGCAATCAGCACCACATACCACAGTGCCTGGCGTGGTGGCTCACACCTGTAATCCCAGCACTTGGGAGGCAGAGGCAGGAGGATTGCTGTGATGTGAGTTTGAGGCTGAGCTCAAGGCCAGCCTGAACCACAAAGCGAGACCCTGTCTCAAAACCTAAAAAAAAAAATTAAAAATGACTACTAGTAGTGTAGGTAGCACAACTGGGCAGGCGGACCACCCCCCATCCACACGTGAATTTAGGCAACACTGCAGGACCAATCCTTCCTCTATTGCTCTAAAAGAAGAAAAATAAAATTACCAAGAGCCTGGAAATCTCTATAGCTCCAGCCCAGCACATGAGTGTCAGATCTCCTAGCCTGACCTTCCATAACCTTTTCCTCACTCTGGCTTTGTTAAAGGTTTCTATGTCTGGACTCCATCTGGTGTCGTTTAGTACCAGCGGACTGTGGGACAGGCAAGTGCCCGGAAAGCCTCAGAGCTGGCTCAGCGCCCTGCCAATCATTCCTGTCGGTCTCATCCAGAGTCGGGGGAGGGGCCCCTGGTGGGCGCACAGCTTGTAGGATCCGAAAGCCTGATTCGCCTGTGTGCTTACTTCCCTGCGGACCGGACACCACTCCTCTGTCCATGCCACGCTCTTGCTGCTGCTGGACAGACCTGCCTTGGGCGCCTCTTCCTGTGACTGTCAATAAAGAGAGCTGCCTGCTCTTTCACTTTTGGGTCTACTTTATTCACCATATTCCAGAGCCTGGAATCCATCTGTTAGGTGCACCAAGGACTGCCACAAGGATACCGCTCTCCTAGAAAGTCATCTAAAGTTCAGACCGCCCCAGAGACCATTTTTATAGAGATATGTTGCTTCATCCCCATCACAACACACCAAGCAGCTAAGCACTCAGTAAATACAGCATTTGTTAAACAGAAGGAAGGAATAATATAACCAAAGAGTCAAAAAAGTCACCTAACAATTAATTACTACTTTCACTTTTAGAATTCTAGAAACTGTCATGTTTTTACAAACAGTAAAAATTACTGTTTACCATACTTTCCCTGTACAAATAGAAGCAATACAGAAAAAAGTGTGTTAAAAGAACCTCAATGTGCCTTTGACGATTAGCCACTTTCAAACCTCCTTGTTTCTTCATAGATATCACAATAAGACTATGAAAAAATGCCTATGAATTGAAAACACTGGTCTGACATATTATTAAACTGACAGTAAAAACTTTTAGATGAACTCATTGATGTAATTTACAACAATGTGATCATCCTATGTACTGACCAAATCAGCAAAACACTGACAAGGAGAAAATACAGATGGAGATATTTTCAAGTTTTAAAAATTGTTTTCTCTTTAAAAACCCTTGTCTCTACTCAGAAGTTAGATATTTTAAATTTATTTTGGTAAATTTAAACAAAAAATCCGAAAAACATGACAACAACTTGAAGGTAAAAAGGTTACACGCAAGCCGGATGTGGTGGTGCATGCCTGCCATCTCAGCTCCGCTGATGCAGGAAGGCTGCCTTGAGTTTGAGGTCAGCGTGGACTACAGCGTAAGTTCAAGGAGAGCCTGAACTACAGAGCAAAACCCACTGTCTCAAAACAAAATAAACCGCAAACAACAAAAAAAGTAAAATATTTTCACTTAAAAACTAAAAATGAGACAATTTACCAATTTAACCTAAGAGATCATTTTTCTAATTCCTTTTCTATAACTTTGTCTTGGGAAAGTAGTCATCAACAATCAAATGATTAAAAAAAGTGCAATTATAGGATAATAAAATTTGTATTAAATGTATAAGAAAATGTGTAAACAAATATTTAGTATCATGCATCAAAACAAATGTAACATGAAAGAAAATTAGGAGTGGATTTACATGTCGTATGAACTCATTTACAAGCATGCATGTCAATAAACTGGTAATCAACATGCTAAAATATGTAATTTTTAGCAGTATTAATATTAATTTTATGCTACATGCCCTTGTTTTCCTATCTCTAATTATACACTAATATTTCATAATCAGCATAAAACGTTATAATTAAGAAAAATTCTAATGTGAAGGAGCCCCACTCTATCACTCAGTTTCTTGCCCTGTAATAATGTGAACACCGCGGAAGCTTCTGACGTCAGTGGCTGTCCCATGTCAAAGCAAACAGGACCAAGGTTCATGTGAGACTGGATCTGAAGAACCAAATCTTCTTAAGTAATGGAAGTCAGTATTAACCACAAAGGAATTTAGGAGCTAGGGATAGCTTACATACACATATTGTATAAAAGTCCCATTTTTGGCTGGTTAGTTATTAAACCATCATTAATATTATCCATAGTATCTTAGATGTTCACATTGTTCTTACTGTACAACCAACTTGTACCTTTCTAGACTTTTAGCATATACATTCCAGAACTCTGCAGAATTTATTCAGATGATCTACGTAGTAGCTCTTAAATATCACCATAGGTCAAGCTAAATACACTCTATTGGTGGAATTCATACTTACTGTGGTGGCACAATGAATGTCTTTCCATACGGTGGCTTCCCGGGAGAGATCAGAGACTTCAAACAAATTATCGAGTATCACCTCCCCGATCATGTCATGTCTGGAGAATCTGTCAAAATCATATACACTGAAATGTAGCTTGCGGTTGCTTAGCTGGTCATATACTACTGGAAACTGAAACGTTTCATCAAATAGCGGATTTAAAGTCTTTCTGTGCACGCGGGTCTGAAATTTTTTTTTCCTGTCTGGAAGGAGATACATCTTCACATATGGATCAGAAGTTCCAGTGAAGTCCTTCGCAGGGAGATCTAAGGCTTTGATAATTTTAACAACTAAAAGTTCATTTTCATAATCATACTGGAGGGTAAAGTTAAGTTTCCCACAAGTTTTGACATCTTCTGTTCCGTTGCCCTCAGAGTCGACTGATTTCTGTTTGTAGAGCTCTGGTTTAATTCTCCCAATGCTGGTGGTTGTTTCTCCTCTTTGTAAAGCAGGTTCGGGGCCCATGCTGAAATCAACACTGGACACCTGCATTTGTCTCGGTAGGTGCCTCCTGAATGAATTGTGCCTGTACACACACAAACACACATACACACACATACACACACACACAAATTATTTAAATAGATCATTTTGATGATAATATTTTAAAATGGCATATAAACTCTCCCCAGCTCCCAGGATAATGAAAAGATATCTGTATCTACATGATGTGCATATACACAAAGACACACACACAGATGTGCACACACACACACACACACACACCGCGGTCTACTTTGAAAAAACAAATTCAATATTCAAAGAAACCCTTTTAAAATTCTGGAGTTCCTACAGATGTACATTATCAGCTTTTGGAAATTTGTATTCTCTATCATAAGCAAATAATAATAAAGTTTGCTCTTGGGAAACATAACCACCAACAAAATTCAATATTGTACAAAACACGTTATCTGTCCTCTGGGTATGTGTAGGTGTAAACAGCATAGTGAGAAAGTCATTTAAATGGCTGATTTCTTTTATGTGGATATCTGGATCTGATGAATTTCATGTTTTAGTGACCACTAAATGTGTACAAATAATGAAGGTGTGTTAATTATTCCTAATCCTTAAACTAAATTCATATTTACTTTTAAAAGAATATAAAGTTCTAACAGCCCAAATGAGTGCATTTTCCTCTTATGCACATGGATGGGCGTCAGAAACTCGGAGGACAGACTAAAGGTAGGGTTATAACTTGGGCCTATAATAATAGCTTTAAAAAATTGTGACTAATTTTTCACAGTCACTTTTACCATGCCTTAAGTAAACATTTCCGGAATTTTAAATATCTAAACTAATATCGCATGATCTGCTTTTCTTATCCTTTCTCTGTGGTTTCCAGAATCAGGCCCGCACCCCACGGTTCTGTCTTGGTCACTCCCCAGCCTCCCCTCAGACTGCTCACCAGCTTTTGGAGTAGTGTGAGAACCACCTTGACGAGAACGGCTGTGCAGATACGTCCTGTTACAACTTCTAGTCCGTTACACTAGATCTTCCATGAAAACATCGAAACTCAAACAAGCTCTCTATTTTCTCCCTTTTCTCTTAAAATAGTTCTCTTTCCCAGTCTGCTGTTAATATTCTTACGAGTCAGGAATACGCAGACGTGGGGAGGGTGCTGTGTAAACCGCCCTCCCTCATCCTCGAAGTTTACTCCGCTTTGTGAATCCTGTTACTTCCCAGGGAAGCCTCCTCTCACTTCTCGCCCTTCTGTTTCGGCTGCTGTTCAGTGCAGACCCAGGCCCAGCCTCGCCCGCACTCCGGACCACGCAGCAGGCAGGGATTCCCTTCGGAGCCCTCACTCTGCTGCCTGCTGTGTCACATCCACACCTTCATGGCACTGCATAATTACTATTTAATGTAGCCATGCATACTTGATGATTCATTTCTTAATAATAAAAAGGCTAGCAAACATCCACATGGGGGAAAGTTAAATAGAGAAAGAAGAAAAACTGGAGCAGAGGAAAGATGGGGTCAATTCTGGATGCCAGGGCTGAAAGGTGGACTGAGAATCTGTGGAAGTGATGGAGAGACAGACCTCAGCTTCATGGAAGGAAATGTTTAAAAATACCTGGAGCTATGCAAAATCAGCTTTCACAAACCTGAAGTGTAAAACAAAGGTTTGATGTTCACAAAAGGAATTGTGGTTTCAAAATGCTGCTTTCTATACTACATTGCTACAAATCTCTGTCATACTCTAGTTTTCTGAGTTTCCTTGGAATAATTATCTGGGACATCAGATAACATATCCACACAATGTGCTTGTTAAACTCAGCATTACAATCTGAAGTGTTTCCGAGTTTATTCTCTTACATTTCGCTGGCTTATTGCCTACAGCTAGATTAAAATACTCAACAATTAATCTAGTATTTGTATAAAATCCATAGAGCTAACTTAACCTAACTTAACCTTTCTCTGTAGCTTCCTTTCCCAGATAAGAAGGAAACCAAAATGAGTATCAACAATCCTTTGCCTATTATTGTCTTATTTACAGATTTTGAATAAAAGGGAAAGGATTTCTAGTTCAGTACACACACTGTGAATGATGATAAAACTGCAATAGTGGGACAGCGCCACAGGTAGTAACGTAAATGCAGTGATATCTGAGAGAGCTTTCCACCAGCATTCTGCTTCCTTTTAAAACAGAACGACACGGCTGAGGGTTTAGCTCAGTGGTTCTGGCCTCTGCCTGGCAAGCGCAAGGTCCTGAGTTTGATCCTTGGTACCACATACCACAGTGCCAGGTGTGGTGGCTCACGCCTGTACTCCCTGCTCTCAGGAGGCAGAGGCAGGAGGATTGCTGAAAGTTCGAGGTCAGCCTGGGCTACATAGTGAGTTCAGGACCAGCTACAAAAAGTGAGACCCTTTCTGAAAAAACAAAACAAAACAAAAAACAACTCCAGAGTGACAGATTTCAGTGCACCGCCACAGAAAACTGGACAGATGGAAACAGCAGACTTACAGAAAAAGTTCCAGGATCTGACCAGAATTAAAAGGCAGATACAGAAGTTAAAATGAGAGAATATAATATATGATGACAATTTGGAGTAAAATAAAATACTATCAAAAACAAGAATAAAAAAATACACATGAGCATTTTTGCATGCAAAATTGAAATGTACCCTTATTCGTCTGGATTTTTTCTAATAAAGGTTAATGTAACCAATGTTTATGATGTGGGAGGACTGGGCAGTCTCTCTGTTGCCTCGCTCAGTCCTCACGTGACCCAGTGAAGCACGCACAGTACATTCTGTCCCACAAACTGGACACTGAGGCACACAGAGGGGACCTACTCAAAGCTGGACAGGTGCTGAAGTGGAAATTGGACCGAGGGGTGCAGGTGCTTACAGGCCCCCTCCGGACTGCCATGCCGAACTCTCACAGTCAAGGTCACTCCGTCCGATCAAGTTAATTCACCAACTACTCTCAGTAAACACAAAATACTGAAAATTACTTATATGCGTCTTTACATAACTTTTCCCACTTAAAAGTTGCATAATCCTGTAGGATCAAAAGTTTACTTGGTTGAACTAGCTAAAGATATATTTTTGGAGATGTCTATCATTTTTCCTTGATTACTTAGCAAGAATTAAAAGGAAGGAAGTTAATTTGCAAATAAAATAATTAGTATGTAAAAATTTCTTAAGTTTGTCACAGTACACTAAGAAGTGACATTCTGCAAAGTGCAAAGTCATATCTGTAATATGATTTATGCTATAATCATATAATCCAACATGACTTAAAGTTTGACAATAATTGAAAAACTATACAGAGATATACTTAGGATTATTTTTCAGCTGAGGTAATTAGTAATTAAAACTACACTGAGTTAGACTCCAACAATATTTCAGTTTCAGTAGCTGAATGAGTGTACATGGGAAAGTTTTCACTAACTTCAGTAACCCACATCCTTGGCTTGGTCTCTGAATTCATTAGGCATGCCATAAAACGTATTCAGCTTTAAATTTACCCAGATACAAGGACCAGAAGCCTAAATTAGATTCAGGAAAGGTCAGAGACTTTATGAACCTAAGAAGAAGACAAACGAAGACAGGTTGTACAACTGTGAAGCAATAGAAAGGGTCTTGTGTAATCCAGGTTGTCAATTCAGTGTTTCTAGAATATCTGCGATATTTTAGTGAATAATTTAATATTACTGTTAAGTCACTTTCGTTTATGGAACAATGTTCTGCTTTTTTGTGGTCAAATTATTTTTTAAAAATTTTCACACCATGCAGTTTAATACAGCAGAACCTTAATTTTCTATCCTCTGCTCAAAAATCAGCAATTTCATCCTTATGACCTTAAATACAATCTGTGCAGCTGTAAATCTCCTTCTAAAAGGAATCAATGCTGTAAAGCCTCCTCTAACAGGAATCAAAAACATAGTGACGTTTTTGTTCTTGTAAGCTTGGGTCCTAATTACAGGGTAAATGGTGCACATTCTAAGTCACAGTTAGCTAGTCACTTAAAAGCTTTAATTATTGCCGTGTTGAACTGTTGCCACGACAACACGGATCTTATCTTTGTTGCTTTCCCCTCCTCTTTTAGAACAGGGATTAGGGGCTCTGTGGCCTCACACAGACACCGAACCTGTCCCATGCTAGCCCCTGGCTTGTACCATGTGCTCGTCCGGTAAGCCTAGGAAGACACTATGCAGGCACACGGGCTTCAGGCCCCCATGGAGGAAGGGAATGCGGCGCAGTTTGCTACACTTGTTTGAGCTTTATCTTCCTCATCCATAAAACAGATTTTATAGTTTTATAGATGCTAGTTCTTAAAAATAAAACATTATCGATGGCATCATAGAACCTTTGGAAACAAAGTCTTTTGTATTGCTATTATTATTTTAGAATGCAGGACACAAGAAGTCAAGGATCAAATACTACACAAGCTCAAACTCAAGCTTCCGGTTTGTGAGTTCAGAGACTGTACACACAGAATCACGCCCGTGTGAGCACGTCCAGGCCTGGAGAGACGCTGGGACTGGCTCACTTCCCAGCAGGTCTCACAACCTTTTCTCTTCAATGCCTGTGTCATCTATTATGTTAACCTTATTAAATTTTTTCAGAAATCACAGGGGAAAGGCAAAAAAAGAAATTCTGGCAGTATTCTAACTTAGGAATTATATTTGAAAAGAATCCATGTCTTTTTATCTTAGTATTAAAATCTGCATTGGAAATGATCATTAGGAATCAGAGTCCCGTTTCTTAGATAAGGAGGCTCAAATGGTAAGGCCAAGTCATGTTTCTGGTTAAGTGTGGACTGTTTTCTGTTTTATTCCATTTAGTCTGAAGCAAGTACAAGAGGTGGGAGCAGTTGTTCACTCTGCTAACCCCTCTATCACCACTTCCACCCTTTCTCCCGAGAATCACCACTCCCAGCTGAAGCTCCTCCACAAGTCACCTCCTCATTATGCCACTTTTGAGCTCTCATACCTAGCAGTGTGCATATTCCTTTCAACTGCTTGGCCTCTGGACTCAATGAACTCCTGCCCTTCCGGCATGTTCTGCACTGACCGTAGTCACTACCATGGGTACAAGACACTTGGTAATTATTATTAACTATCAGCCCCACATAACTCTAATATCAGGTGTGCTTGTTTCTGATCAAGCTCTCCTATCTTGTAAGGTTCTTTTGCACTAGAAGAGATCACCGTATGCTCTTAAACTGAAGATTTTGATCATATAGAACTAAAATGCAGGAACGAGAGGCACCTTCTTAAAGGCCACAGCAGGGAAAATGAAGTCTAGCAGCCCAGCAGCAGCTCTGGCTTCGGGTCAGACAAGGGAAGTGAATCTAACGTCGATCAGGAGGGCAGATATTTGGAGACAGATGCTAGTAAGAGAACTGATGTGAGAGAAGTCCATGGGGAAAATCTGCTATTTCCTCCTTCAGTGAATTAGAAGTCAAGTCCTTAATTGAAACTGAGTATGAAGGAGGACAGTTATAGAGGTTTAAAAAGAGTGAGAGACTGGAAAATAGTCCTGGGAATGTAGAAAGCTAAGAGAGGAAACAGATTCCTCCAGGTGGAATGCGGTCACGCATTTAAAGTAGGCTGAGAGCTGTTTTAAAGTCACGCTCACGTGCAGGTGGAGATTCATCTGCAGCTGTGCCCGTGCCTGGCGGGTAGAAAGGGGTGGAAGACAGGAACTGGGGAGCACGCGGGACCGCGGCTCTGATGATGGACAGTGGAATGAAGCTGGGTATCGAGGGACTAAGGACTAGCACCCGGTGATGTAACCAAGGGTCAGGAGGGCTGCAGGGCGGGAGGACTGTGAGTGCTGTACACGAGGCCTTCAAAGATCCCTCTCTCGGCTGAACTTCTTGCCCTTTACCGCTGTCTCAAATGCTTTTGCAGCATTTAAATAACATAGCTATGTTCAGAGAGTTGCGGACAATTTTTCCTTAATAGCAGCAAATAAAACAAAATTTACATATACTTGATCAAATTTTATATATACTTGACCTCTCTCCAAGAAAGCAAAATATTATAAAAAGGGATAAGCATTTGCTTTTCATATAACCTATATTTAAAGAAGAGCATACAAATTAATTAGTCTGGCAAATATTCCTTGGCAGTTTCTGATTCACAAACGAAGTTCGGAGAACACAGTATATTACAAAATAAGAGATATAGAATGAGGTCTTAAAAATTTTTCAAGAACAAGTTGTTAACATAATAAATCCAAGAATTTACTTCATATTATTACTTAACTTACTAGACAGTCTTCTGACCTTAATTATATATGAAATAATTTTGAAGAGTTCTCAAGTACCTACAAGTTCTTTTGACCTTTATTCTATACTTTAGTATTACATATCTACATATAGTTTACCATTTTAGGGCTTCTCTTAT
The DNA here is from genome assembly GCA_004026965.1 of Petromus typicus. NCBI lineage: Eukaryota > Metazoa > Chordata > Mammalia > Rodentia > Petromuridae > Petromus > Petromus typicus. Next base: position 14,205 of record PVIR01015768.1, read on the forward strand.
GCTAAAGTGTTTCCAACTATCATGAGTTCACCTGGTAAACATAAGTTATGCTTTAGAAAAAGAGAAATAGTCCTTCAGCTAAGTTCACCTACACCAGAGGTGGTGAAACTATGGCATGCGGGTTTTGTTTTTTTGAGATAGGGTCTCACTTTTGTAGTTTAGGCTGGCCCTGAGCTCAGCCTTGAACTCACAGCAATCCTCCTGCTTCTGCCTCCCAAGTGCTGGGATTATGGGCATGAGCCACCAGGCCTAGCACTGCTGTATGTGGTTCTGATGGCTGGTGGTCGAGAGTCTCCACACCAGGCACTGTTGTATGTGGTTACCAGGATTGAACCTGGACCCTTGCGCTTGCAAGGCAGGCCCTGGCATTCGTTTTTTAAAGATAAAATATGTTAATATATGGGTTTTTTTTTAAACTACAACCTCAGTGCTCAGGTTTAACTGCCATGTTGGCAGTTTTCGATACCTAAGTGGATTTTGGATTGCAGTCTGAGCACTTGTCTGTGAAAGGTTTGCCTTCGTTGCCTCTACCCTTCCACATGCCTGCAGCATACTGCAGTCAGTACTTGCAAATTACCTGTTGTCACATCTGTCTTCCATTCCTCAATCCTGTTACTATACTTGAGCTTTATAATGGAAGACACTTAAGTAGTTTTTCATCTTTTTATGCATTACATTATAAACATGTCCTGAGTTTTATGACAGCAGGGTACCCTCAGATTGCTGTGACTAATAACATCAAACTTCTTGAGAATTATTAGTAAAAAAGAAGTGGCCAGTGAACTTATAATTAATACTGGTATAGAAGAAATAACTATTGGTGACAGAAACCAAGCTCTTCAAGTTTGAATCTATTTTGTAGGGTTTTATGTCTTGTCGTGGTTGAAAGTTACCACATTTTAGGCAGAAGCAGATAAGTACACATTTTCATAAAGGAGATTATTTAACTGCCTTGAGTTACTATTTTATGAACTTTAAGAAGCTAGAACACAGGTCTTACCATTAGGCTGGAGAAGCACTGCTTTTTGATTGTATACCTGGGTGTCTATCTCTTCAACTCTCCCTTTGTGCAATTTCATTTTCTATTGCTTAGAAAAGCTTGGAATGAATAGTTTCATTTTTTTCTACCTCTTGAGAGAAGTTTAATTTTTTAAAAAAGCCTCTTCCTGTAAAGAAAGCTGTGGAATCCTGTTATTTTAATGCAATTTTCTTTACTCAGGTACACTGAGTATTCTTCCTGGCACTCTGTGTGACCATTTTTAAGAATTACTTTTCTAATCAACAAGAGCTCATCGTAAGTACTGTAAATCCATCAGCATCTATGAGGTCGTGACCTCCCTGCGTAGATTTTCCCCCTTTTGTCCAGGTTAGATTGGAGCTCCTATTATGTTCTGTAAATACTGTCCGTAGGTAGGAAGAACCCTTTCTGGCCATGACAGAACTATGCAATTCTTCATCCTTAGATGATTTTGCCACTATCTACCTCACCTGCACACCCTTAATGGATACCCAGAAACTGGTTCTTGTACTTGTCCCTCTGAGGACCCTGGCACTAACCTCCTCCTAACATGAGCAGTGTTACCTCACTACGTGATGATATCTTTAAAAGAGGAAAATGAAGTGGTGACCTATCAATCAACAGCATTCCCTTGATGCTTATTATGTGCCTACACAGCTCTGGAAATTAGGGAGCAGAAGAGTAGGGTGAATACCCTTGTTCCCCGATAATTCAGGATTCAATCTGGCAAACAGCTGGAGCTCAATAGTAAGAGACTAATTGCTAGCTTGAAACTACAGATTTAAATAACAAAGAATAGCTTATAATTGGGAAAAGCAGATTCTCAGGTACATTCTCTGTGATGACATTATAGTGGTTAAAAAAAGAGGTCAGCATTTAGACAAATGAAAGAGCATGAACAAAAATACACAGATGAGAAGTTGAGGTCTTTCGGGGGCTGATGAATAGACCCTGTACCCCTCTTGTTGGCAGCTATGAAATGTCCTATTTGGATGGACAAGATAAGAGCACTGAGTTCATTTATTAATTCTTTAATTCAATAGTTATATCCTGATTCTATAGAGATTGCTTAGGCAGCAAAAGCATTACAAAACTGAATACAGACTCTGCCTCAGGAAACAGCCGAGCTGTAAGTGGAGGGATATATTAAAACCCCAAAATGTTACCATGGCACCTTGGAACAGTCAGTTCACAACAGCCTTCAGCGTCAAGCTTTAAAAGACGTGGACGCAGAAGTGCCACTTCAAGATGCTCATAAGGGGTCTTGGGTCCTTACTGATTTTCTGAGGTTTCTCTTTTTTACTACTGTTTGCTATTTCCTGATTTTTATAATGCCTAAAATACTATATTAGTTTCAAATTATGTAGATGTCATGCCCTAGAGCCTATCCCATAAACCATTGCCAAGTTAATAGTATCCTAAAGCGTAACTTTCATCTAACTGACTTGTACTGCAAATACTACTGCCAGGACAGCCCTCCGCCATCCTATCTACGACTTCAAAACTGCCCCATCCTTTAATTCCAGCTGGCTTTATCTTCCAGTACTTGCCACTGGTCTCTCTTTCTTGATCAAGGTAGCTTATGCACGATTTCACAGCATGATTTTCTGTTCTATGACTTCTCACGAATAAGGTGTTTGGGGTACACATCCTCTTGCAACTGTGGCATCCAACATGTGAATTTCCAGTGTGTGTTGGCTTCAGCTTAGGGGTGCCTCTCTGGCTCAGCTGGAAATAATTTCCCTAGGCTCTGAACTTCACTTTTCGCTACATGGCTGACACTTGCTTGATTCCTTAGAGTGACGTTAGTATCACATGTCTTAGCTCCACATAATGTTCTACTTTTCTTCTTGGCTCCTTAGATTTTTCAGAGGAAGGGAATGTGTAGAATATGGGGCTACAGTGAGAGGTAAACCCAGAGGGGGCAAGGCCAACAAAGTGGGTATCAGAGGAACGTGAGTAATGAAGACACCTGTGACTGCCAGCTGGGTCATCTGGTTCCCACGCAGGTGATGGGATCAAACATCTGTACACTTGAAAAGAGAGGTCTGCAGTTGAGTAATGTGGCAGTTTCCAGCTATGGCGCCAACTTCTGGAACTACCGTAATGTTATTCAGTATGGAGAAAAATAACACTAGAAAGAGTGTGATATTATCCCTGTCTGGACCACGTAAAAGGAAGTCCCCAAAGTAGAACAGAGTTGGGACTAATAAGGTTAGGAAACCAAGCATGGAAGTTATTTTGTCTGTGTGTGTGTATCTGTGTGAGAGTGTGTGTCTGGGTGTGTGTGTGTCTGTGTCTGAGTGTGTGTGTCTGTGTGAGTGTGTGTGTCTGTGTGTGTGTCTGAGTGTGTGTCTCTGTGTGAGAGTATGTGTCTGTGTGTGTGCTGTGTGTGTGTGTATGAGTGTGTCTGTGTGAGTCTGTGTCTGTGTGTCTGTATGAGAGTGTATGTCTGTGTGAGTGTGTGTCTGTGTGAGTGTGTGTGCTGACTTTGCTGTGTCTCTTAGGGAAGAGTCAGCACCAAGATGAATAATCTGACTTGCAGTCATGTACTCTCCATCTCTCTGTCCAAGTGGACTACACAATGAACTCTGTAATTTCTCTCTTCCCCCCAATAAAGATAATTTCTAGCATGATGAAGTAATTAACGTAGATGAGGGATTCTTAGAAATAGGTGTAATAGAGTTTTCTGTCCCAAGGCCAAACTTACTTGGAATCATGATTCTCGACAACCACCCACAATTTCAAACTTCTGAGTAGAAGAGCAGAGAGACTCCTCTCCTCTACCCCGGCCTCTGGTCTTCAGGTGATTTTATAACCAACATCTTTAGCTGTACAAATAGTATACTGCACTGGCCTGACAACTTAAAATGTGTTCCATGAATCTGGATAAAAGCGAGTTTTAAACTCTCACCGGCTACATGAATTCGGGCAAAGTTTTTTTAATCTCTCTTAAACTCACATGAATGGGTATCACTAATAACACTTCCTGTCGGGTGGTGAAAGACTACTTTGAAGGGTACTGCCACGTAGTAACTGAATTGCAGAGCCTCAAATACTTGTTTTCCCTATCCTATCTCCACAACCCAAGTAAATAAACAAATTCAAAGAAGCAGATGAAATGAACCAGAATTCCAAAAAAACAATAGATTCATACTATATTATTCTTTCTTAGAAAGTAGTAGACAATTTAATTTGTATTTTTTGAGATTGAGAGAAAAATAGATTTTTTTCTTCTATTGTTTTCAATTTCACATAATTACCGTGAAATTCAGGGATAACTTATATATCAAAGCTACTAGTCTTTATTATTCCGAGAAGCCAAGTCTGTGTCCAAAGCCAAGTCTTTATAAATTTTTCTGCACTTATTCTTTTAATGTGCTGCAGGTAAGGGGTAACCAGAGAAACTCCCTCTATATTCAACAGATAAGCTTCGGAATCAGAAATTTCTCAGATTTTGAAAACACTGATTAATTCAGTATGCCTTCATTAACTGAGTCCCCTTATGTGTGAGGTACTTATCAACTAAAAAAACTCGATAATTTTTTTTTTTTTTTCAGTTTTTTTGAGGCAAGGTCTTGCTTTGTAGTCCAGGATGGCCCTGAACTCACTAGGTAGCCCAGACCAGCCTTGAACTCACAGCGATCCTCCTGCCTCTGCCTCCCGAGTGCTGGGATTACAGGTGTGAGCCACCATACCAGGCTGGATCCATCTTTCTTATCTCCAAAGTCTTCCCTTTAAAATCAGTAACAACTGTTCTTAATTCCTCTCTAGAATGTATATCAGATATGGATAATTTATTTATAAACACAACCCTAATCTATTTATACAAAAGATATACTGAATTGTCTTTCAGTCCTTGTAGCAAACATAATCCAGTTTTTCGGTTGGATAGATCTCTAAGCCCACAAAACTATGTTTTGCCAAAAAGCATAAATATACCCTAGGTGTAGAAAAGCAGAATTAGGAAGTAATTTAATGCGCTGCAAATGGTAGGTTACTACTGATAGCAGAAAAATTGCCTCTTGAGCAGCATCTTTTCCCCATATGTCACTATGACTTGAATATGTTGTGGGAAATTATTTTTATCTATACTTTTATTGCTTCTCCCAGGATTGGTTAGGAAGTCTTTCCTTAAGGAAGTCTTCCTCTCCTCTCCTGATGTTCTGGTGGACCTTCCCCAGCTCAGTGTGGTTTACAGAAGCTCAGATGAACAATGCTATTTTCCAGGAGATTCATGTTTATCGCACAGGTGCTAAGTAACTGCGGACTAAACGTCAGTCTCTGAGTGGCGGCTGCAAACTGCTGCATAATTCCTGCTTGTGGTGTCTCCACTGCATACACTCCGAATCGCTAGGGGTTTTTCCAATTTTTATTTCTTTCAAAAAAGACTATTAGTCACATCTATCATACAATGATATTTCCAGGAAAGAGTTAAATGTGACATGATTCCGTGGAGAACTGAATTCTCCCAAGTCCCTTTCCGGGGTACTTCTCTATCCCCAGTTGCTCTTGCCCTTCTCTGCTTACTCTCTGCCCTGTCCTTCTTTATTAAATTCTGCAATGTCTGTGTTTTTCCCATTGCTCTGGCCTCTCAATTCTTCCTTCCCATGTCAGTTCTCTGCTCTTATGAAATCTCACACACACACACACACACACACACACACACACACACACACACACGTGATAGTTTTCTGTACTGGATCTTCCTTACCGGGATGAAGAAGTAGGCTCAGTAGTTTGTCTCTGCACACGTGCATGCTTAATTAAATGTTCTTTTAAAGCAGTTTGGACTTCAGCTGGAATATCAGGAGAAGTGTGGCTAATTTTTATTGCAGGCTCAACAGCTTTTAGTGCCGGCTTTCCATTTTCTTTAACCTCTTTTTTTTCTTCGGTCTCAAAAACCTCTGTAGGAGCACTTGAAATGTTCTGGGGGAGGGTACTGATGTTGGGAGTCATGGGTTTGCTCTTCCAGCAGGGCCAGCACAACTTCCAGAAGACAAAGAGTGAGACAACCAACAAGGCCAGGCCGCAGAAGCTCACGACGACCGCTAGCAGGCTGACTGAAATGTCTAGAAAAAAATCACAGTGAAAGAAAAATATCAGTCAGTATTGACCACTGAGGGGAAGAAGTGATGAGATAATAGAGGATCTTTGAAAAATCTCACCCAAGGAAACTTTCTAATTATAAAAGGAAGCACATGATGGGTGTATAACTATTCCAAGTATACAACAAGGGAGTCGAGATTTCTGCGTGCAAGGCTGACAACCTGCTGGCCACCAAGAAAGTGAAGTTAAACTCACAAGAGAAAACGCTTCTGTCCAAAGATGAACCCTCGCCTTCTCTGAGGCAGACATCATCTTAAATATGTGTGTAAACTGCTTCCTGTATTATAAATGAGAATAACACGACTAATCCTGATGGAGTACATTATTAGTTATAGTTTTGAAGTCCTTTCTGATAACGTTATATCTCTTAACTTTTAATTCTTCAGTTACTTAATGAATTGTGTTGTGGTCTGAATAACTGTCCCCCCAAAATTCACATTAAAATTCTAAACCCCACCATGATGGTATTAGGAAAAGGAGCCTCTGGGAAGTGACCAGGCCTGGGACAGAACCTGAGGCCGTGGACTAGTGCCCTCGTAAAACAGGCTTGAAGGAACTCCCCCATTACCATGTGAGGATACAGGAGGTGACTTCTATGAATAAGGAAGGGGATCTCGCTAAGGTTTGGGGATCTCCAAAATTGCTGTGTTGGGGCTTTAATGCTGAGTGAAGCATGCTGGGAGGCGAGGCCTGGTCAGCCGTGTTTGGGTAATGAGGTAGGAACACTGCCATAATGTCTGAGCTCCTACTCTGTGGGGACCGCTCACTTCCTCTGAGAGCAGAATGACAAAATGAGGCGGCCAGAGGTTCTACCTCCTCGACACATGTCTGCTTGCCCTTCAACCTTCTGCCCCGAGCTGAAGCACCTGAAGTCTCTATTGGATGGGAGAACCTCATCTTGAACTTCTCAGCCTGCAGAATCCTGAGCCAAGATAAACCTCTTCCTTCAGTTTATGGTAACAGAAAACAGACTACAAAAGGTCCTCACTAGACAATGAACTGCCAGTGCCTGACCTTGGACTTCCCCGGACCCAGCACGTGTGAAATACACTTCTGTTGTTCATAAGCCACCCAGTTTATGGTATTTTGTTATGGCAACTTGAATGGACTAAGTAAACTGTTGTTCAGACATCTTTAAAATCTTAAAATAATCACAATGTTAACTCATGGATAATATATAAAGCAGTTTAAAGAAATCGGGTTAAGAAGTTAGGATAGACAAATAACTTAGGGAGAAGCAACAAACTTCCTTTTCTATGTAATTCCCACCAAGTTTTGTAGCTGCTCCTACCTTAACATTCACGTCTGAGTGTGGGCTGCACAGGGACTTTCTTTCCAGTGGTTCTGTATGTAAAGGTGTGACTGTGTGATCCCCAGACTAACCTTACCCTGCCTGCATAGATGAGCCATCCTGATGGCATGTACCTGTGATACTAGGTGATAAAACAACCCATCATGCCACAACCGGAGTCTAGTCAGGATGAAAATATCAGACAACTCCCAAGAGAAGGCATCCCATAGATTATCTGAAAAACACTCAAAGTTACCAACGTCATCACACGCAGACACACAAACATTTGGTTTGAGAAACTGATAGCCCACAAAGCAGCAAAGGAGATATTAACACCACATGCAAGGCGGGGTTCCGGATGGGATCTCGGACTAGAGGAAGGGCATCAGCTAGAAACTAAGACAATACGAACAAAGCACGGACTTTGACATTTTTTTTTTTTTTTTTTTTTTAGGTTTTTGGAGACAGGGTCTCGCTTTGTGGTTCAGGCTGGCCCTGAGCTCAGCCTCCAACTCACATCACAATCCTCCTGCCTCTGCCTCCCGAGTGCTGGGATTACAGGCGTGAGCCACCACGCCCGGCGGACTTTGACATTTAATCCTAATTACTTTAGGAATTCTAGCAAATGTACCATAGTAATATAAGACGCAAATATTAGGAGAAACTGGATATGGGGTACATGGGGATTCTGTACTTTCACAGATTTCTCTTTAAATCTAAGATTGTTCTCAAAGGTAAAACTGGATAAAATAAGTTAGTGCTCTCCCTGTACACATGCACTTCTACCTCCTGGAGATAACCCATGCTAGCACTCGGGTGTTATATGAACATCTGGAAGACCAAATCGATTTGAACAACTTTAGAGTTTTCTTTTGACACCATTTTTTAACCTCAACATTCAATCCAAATCCAAAATTTATTTATTTTAGATAAAAATGTTAGGAGTATGTCATGAGATGAATTGTTCCTCCAGCTCTCAAACAAATTCTTAATTTTGCATCCTAACCCTCAGATTATGATTGCATTTGGACATCAAGACTTTAAGTACTGTAGGCTAACTAAGGTCATATGAATTGGCCCTAATTCAATGAAACGGATGTCATTTGAAGGAAAAGGAGATTAAGATGCAGTCACAGTCACAGAAATGAAGACATAGGGGAGAATAAGGATTGTGTGCCAACCTAGGATAGTGGCTCAGAGGAACGCAGTCCAGACCCAGAACTTGTGAGGGAGTATATTTTTATTGTTGTCATCCAGTAGGGGGTGTTTTACTAACAGAATAACTAATTTTCTGTAACTACAACTTTAAATCCAGTCCCAGCCCTCTCTAGAAATTACCACAGATATCAGTTAGGTATATCTGTTCGGCTCTCACTCTGAGAAACCAAAATATCTCCTCCTAAATCAAAAACAAGTTGGGCATGGTAGTACAAGACTGCAATCCCGGTGCTCAGAGGCTGAGACAGGAGAATCACAAGTTTGAGCTCAGCCTAGGCAACAATTTAGAAATTTAAAAGGATCCTGTTTTAAGCTTTAAAAAATAAAACGGCTGGGAATACAGTTCAGTGTGAAGGACAAGGGTTTATCCTCAGTACCGTAAAAGAAACAGGGCCCGCAAAACTCATATAATTATGTGGCACTCTGTTCTTATGTAAATGACTCACTACACATTTCTACCTTCAATTTGCTTTATTTTTTACTCAATAATATTTTAAGTCTAACTTCATGGCACAGTAATTCATCATGGTGGATATTTAGGTTAGGACCACAACAGCACAATATACTTCAGTGAGCTTCCTTGTACCTTTCTCTTCACACACATATTTCTGAATACTTTTCTAGGGTATATCCCTTGGGAATAGGAGTGTTGGGTAAAAGGTTGTATAATCGATTTTACTAGATATTTTCAAAATGAGTTCCAAAGTTGTTATAACAAAAACATAGTATCATTTACTATTTTCTACAATTTCAGAAAATACTGTTGTACTTTTTCACTGACTAATTAGGGAAATAATATCTTGCTTTAATTCACATTTTCCTGATCAGCAAAATAAAATTTATAGCTAATGGAAATCCATTTAGAAATGAACCATTTCCAAGTTTTTATTGCTACTTAATTATAAAAATTAATTTTGAAATCATGTGATAGACATTAATATCTTCCTGTTGTTTACTAAGACAATCATGGAATGTTTTCCATTTATATGAAAAGTGTACGGTCATATTTTGTATTTATAGTTTTCTTTTAAAATTACTTATTACCCCATATCCTGGAGAGAAGAGAAAAATATAAAAAGAATGAACGTCCTGGTTGTTACCTATGGTTTAAAGATGGACACGGAGGTATGGCTTCTGCTTTGGCTTAACATGCCCCCTAAAGTTATGTGTTAGAAACTTCACTCCCTGAGCGCTGGCGTGGGAGACCGAGGTGCTCCGAGAGGCGGCTCTTCCTGGGGCTCCGCCTTCATGAATGCACTCATGGTTCTCACCCAGGAGCGGTCAGTCAGCCAAGGGAGCCCCACTCCCTCCTCCAGGTCTGGCGCTCTGCCGTCCACTCTCACCTTACACCTGCGCCGCGGACTCACACAACACAGAACTCCTCACCAGACATCACCAGCCGGGTTGGCTCTTCCGGCCTTTAGAACTGTGAGGACTCCCCAGGCAGCAGTACCCTGCTATGGTGACACAAAGCAGACTAAGACAGCTCCACAACCTGCACTTATTTTCAGTTCTCCTCACATGGTATTTTCTTGTATATAGCAGCTCAATTTACTTCTCCAGTGGGCTACTATCTATCAAGTGGGAGGCAAAAGCCCACATGTAAGAAAACTGCAGGACAGTGTGGTGGTGGTGGTGGTGGGGGGGACAGACGCAACTGTCCGTTTCTGAGCATGCCTGAGGGTCAGGCCTGAGGGAACCTGGTATACCCTTCCCACGAGGGTTTCTATAATCCACTTATGCCACTGCTTCTAAGACGTTGCTTGGCTCTGAAAGTTCTCATTTCAGGAAACAGCCCTTGGTGGCAACATCTACTCTCTCACTGCTAAACATTTACTTCCTAAAGTCAACCTCTTATTCTATAATTTGGGAGGGACTATTTAGTATCTCTCCCAAGCTAGGATACTTAAAGTGAAAGGTTGCTGCATGCACAGTCAGGGAAGCAGGAAGTCTGGCCCTGGGAACTGCGAGGGAGTCACGCTGTTCTCCGAGCACCTTAACGTGCCCTGCGCGTCTGTACCAGAGCCGAACCTCCTGCCACATCCTGCAGCATCTTCATGTTTGACCACTGGCTACCGATCGGCTCCTTCTCCGCACTCTTCCCTGCCGCTCCTTACCCGGACCACACGCTGATCTCTCGTACTGTCTGAGCTGTTTCACGTCGTTCCCATGCAGCGTCGGCTCCTCTTCAACCTCCTGACAAACCTGTCATCACCCTTCCAGACTCAGCCCCAACACGGCCTCTGCTGAGCGCCCTGCCGCTGGTTCCCGAGGGCTTCTGAACACTCCCTCTGCTAGTGCTGTCGCAAGGACTGGACAGACTCGGGACATCGTGTGTTTCAAAAAGTATTATTTGCTTTTGGCTTTTAGATGTGTCACATGACACTCACTATCTAGGGTAACGTCTATAGACACAGTATTATATATTTAATTAAACCTATAAATTCATCATATTAAGTTGAATCACATGAAGGCCACAGTAATGAATTAATCTGTTATTTAACTAACCCAAATTAATGCTAATTCAGGTAAAGCAGGGGTACTAGGTTACTACAATCTACAAAATATTTTCAGTTTCCAAAGGTTTGGGCTTCCATCCTACCAGTACACTGGTTCCCTCCTCTGTCTCAGAGCAGGAACCAAACTTACTCACCTTTTTATGTTTAGCGTATAGCACATGATCAAGAAATACTGTGGCGTTACTACATATATACTTGAGTTATGAGGAAAGTACGCAGATGTTTGTGGATTTAAAGGTGGTGACGTAAGTATAAACTAGAAGCTACAGAAGATCATGAAGCATAGTTGATGCTATGAAAATATTCATATTTAGATTGAAACAATACTACCGTGCTCCTCTGGGCAAGTGTGGATCTTACGAGCCTCAGACAAAGGGTTTAGTTATATTTATTCCATAGACATGTTTAGGTCAGGGTAGGCTTGTAAAAGGATTAGCATTGTACTGTGCACAAGTATTAAAAATGAAATCGAAGGGGAAAAATAATGAGATTATAACAAAAAAGAAAGGAAACTAATTTTATGTATATAGGGGAGTGGTAGGGTGGGTATGACTATGGGAAAAAATGTGAATTAAGCTGTGGATTGTACTGATACAAATCCCCATTGTGGAGTGCAATCATGATGTATATTTGTAATGTACCAATAAAGATTTCAATAAAAAAAACTGAAATCGAATGTTTAATGCTTATGTCTTTATTATGTACTTTTTTCACCCACCAAACTGTTCAATGAAATAAAAAGAATGTAACTATTAAAAGGTGAGGTGAGGACCCAGGATCATTTATAAGTCATTAACAATTTTAAAGGATATTTTTACAATTGTGATTCAGCAGTTAGTCATGGTCTACAGGATGTTACATCAAGTTTGAACTGAAAGCCGAATAAGCATTGTCAGAAATGTGCGTTTGAGGAATCACATTTTGGCCGGAGGAGACAGAAGCGAAGAGGAGACTGCAAGAGGGGAACCGGGACTCCCAGAGGAGAGAGGACAGCGGTTCTGAAAAAGTGCTGCTGAGATGAAAAAAGAGGTGATTTGGAAGTGAATCTGGAAGTCAAAGCTCTAATAAGGCAGTGTGAGATTCACCGAGGGCAGCAGGTAGGGCTGTGACTCACGGGCCAGCTACAGGGGGGTGAAGGAAGGCGGAGAGCCATTTCAGTTTTGACGGAAGTGCTTGTGATCAAAAACGCAGAAATCCTGACTAGGTTGTTGGTCAGGTGCGAATGTGGACTCGAATAAAACCGAAAAACTTCCTTCAAACCTGGGGCTGGAATCTACACAAGAGAAGATAAGAAGTACTCACACAATTCTAAGCATTTCCGTATTTAAAGAAAAAACTTTAAGGAATAAAAAGTGAAAAAAGGGGAGGAGGATAAAGAGAAGGAAAAAAATCAGCTCAACGAGCTTTCATAGAAGCTAGGAGAGGAACATTCCAAATGGTCTGACTGTATACGTTATTCCTCAAGAAACTGTTCTTAGGCAAGGAGAGGGGGCAGTAAACAGAGCATAGCATCCACAGGGGTGCCCTTATCAGGCTGTGCAATAATACTTCCAGATTAAAACCGGTGCAAAGCAAACAGGAAGACATAGAAGGTTAAATAGAGTTGTGAACACTAAAGTCCCTCAAAAGGTCACTGTGGATGACATCTGAGGCAAAGGAGGGAGAACTGGATCTTCGCTCTTTGTAAAGGAAAAGATGACTCTAGATGCTGCGGAGTCTTAAGGTCACGGGGAAGAGGTCAAGTGAACTCTTGTTTGTAGCACGTATTTATCTGTCCAAAGGAGAAGACAAGAGTCAATTGTCAAGGGCTTAGAGCTAATCACTAATATCTCAGGATGTTTAAGGGATGTGAGAAAATTTTAAAATAGGAACTCTATAGAACAGGAAAAAACTGAGTGTGGAAATAAATGCAGGGTACCTGGTCAGAATTTAACTTTTCTTCAATCTGAGACTTCACAGAATGAATCTGACTGGGCTTTAAACCTTCTTCTAAATACTAAGATGCCTGAGGGTAAGGACAGCGAGGCAGCTGGAATTCCCCAGGAGCACAGCTTTCTGGTTTATTCTCCTAGAATGTGCAAAACTGCAGAGGTGGAAATGGTTGCAAGAATGAAATGATGCCAAGGTTGGTACTTTGCCACACTTATTGACAAGGGGATTTACAGATCAATACTGCTTAGTGGATGGAGTTTTTGAGGATTTGGGCATGAAAATAAAAGCAGAGAAGACCCTGGAAGAACAGAGACCTATCATGGGGAGGCCGGGGTGGAGGGGGTGAATGGCTTGCTTTTTCTGCCAGGACTTTCCCATTACAACAGGAAAACTTGATGACTAGTTTCTCTCTAGCTCAAATGTTCAATGTCTCTGGATAATTAAAAAGAATCCACTATACGACATTCATCCTATTATATCTTGGTATGATTAGGAGTTAATGAAATTTACAAAATCAGATTAGGCTTTGAGATAATCAGATTTAAAATTGCTTAAATTCTAGTTTGATTACATACATTTGAATAAATACTGCTCTATGGTTATCTGTCTACTTACCTATCTGTCTCTCTCTGACTGTACATCTCTAGTTGGTCTTCACTATAAAGACTTTCCTCCATCTTGTGTTAATACAGCAAAATAAGCCAGCACAATGTTGGGAAAACCAGCAAAAGGATCACATAGGCAAAAACACAGTAACCCCTAATGTTAATCCCTCAGAAGCTGCTGGGAAAGTGGACCTTTGCTCTACTGCTCTACAGAATGAGATTGTTATATTTGCAGTATTTCATTCATTGCGGGTTTTGAGTGCAACCACTCATACAACCTATTCTTGACTGCAAAAAAGCACTGTTACACTCTAAATTCCAACCGTCATCATAAAAAGTTACTATGTTTATGTTTCTGGTTTTTAATTTTCAAATTCCACTCATCTTCAAATACTCCAAATGTAGCAAACTGATTTCTGACAATCTGAAATTATAATTTAATTCATGGATATTTCAAGTTTTTTCTTGCTGTGGCTGCTCCTCCTTGTTGCCTGGCCAGAGTATAACCCTTTTTTAAAGTGCTACATAGAACAGAAAGGGGAAAAATAAAATGTGGAATAATAGCTTTTACTCAAAGCTGAAGCAGTCAACTCTAATACAAAACTTTGGGATTATCTTTCACGTTATCTTATTTCTACTATGGTGTTATATTACTGTTATAGAAGCTCATGGCTTTGATTTCTGTAAAAATGGATCAAATAAACAGTGATTTAAACAAGGCTTTTTTTCCTCATGTATACAGAGACACTGTCCAACATCAGCAGGCCTGGCAGACAGATCAATTCGAAGGTGTCTTTATTTCTTCCACGTTTTTCTTCTTTTAGTCAAAAACTTTTATTTCTTTTTAAAATGCCACTATGGAAAGCTACTATGTCTACTTTTCATGTAACCTGCTGGGGGAAAAGTATCAAAGAGAAAAGGCAGGAGAAGACACACGCTTTCAATTTTAAGGGGACGCCTTTGAAATGGTACCCATTACTGCTGCTGCGGACACTGTGAGGTTTCAGTGCCAGAACTTAGTCTTGTGTCTGATCAGAGACCCAGTAAACACAATGAATCCTACAGCTATCAAGTAGAAAGGGACCCTGGGAAGCAGGTGGCAATTTCTTCTTTCTTTCTTCTACCTCTGATCCACAATATAAACAATCAGTGCATTCCTTTACAACAGTGCTTTTACGAATTCCATTTTAATTTTTTTATTGACCTCTTGAGTTCCAGTAACTGAGAAAAAAGTTCAACTAAAACTGTATTTATTTGATATAATATGCATATTTGTCTGTGAAATCAGAGTGCATCTTGGCTTGGATAGTTTATCTCAGTTGCTACTAGCCAAGCACTGACTGGGGTACAGCTGCCACTCCTGAGGTACATGCTAAAGCAAAAGCAGAAGCCCCAAAATTTTGACAACAGGTAAGATGATTTGGAAGAAATGCTAGAGAAATAGTGAGGCATATTTTAACCCTAATCAGCCAAATTTTTATTGGGAATTCATAGAACAGGAGGGGAGTCAGACTATTTGGCAACATTTCCAACATTCCATGTCACTGTACAGAAAAATTTTAGAGTACAGCATTCATGGTGTTTATGAATTCTTTTAAGAAATAATGCCAATACTCTTGATGGCATAAAGCCTGATAATGAGTAAGAAAAAGGCATTATTCATCCCAAATCAAAAGTCCATTGAGAAGAATCACACTCAATTTTAGTTTTTAAATTAATCTCTTCAGGTTTTCCCTTCATGTTTGCATGATAGTGACAGATAATTTTAAAAGATCTATGTTTACAGACAGAAAATGAAAATTTCATGTTTCCTTCTTTGAATTTTGAACTTGAGCCTTTTCCTAAACTGGAAATCTGTACCAAAATCCTTCCTTGTGATGCTGCAGCAAATGATCTAATCAGTTTGGGACAGACTTTGATATTCAGTAGATTCGATGTTCTGAAAGCAACTAGATGTCCACTTTAGACGTACGCTGGGTTTATCAGAGCACTCTCCCTTAGTCAGCCACAGAGGATCTGTGATAAACAGATATTCCTGCCTTACTAGGACTTTGGTAAACTTAGTGATTTATGACATCACGCAGTTGTAACTCTGGACTCAGATGCATCTGGATATATTTCATGAAACAGATGGATGCCTGTATTGTGTACATTTGCTTTTACTTGAGGACACTATTCATTACATTGTTTTTTTTTTTTTTTTTAGGTTTTTTGAGACAGGGTCTCACTTTTGTGGTTCAGGCTGGCCCTGAGCTCAGCCTCCAACTCACATCACAGCAATCCTCCTGCCTCTGCCTCCCAGGTGCTGGGATTACAGGCGTGAGCCACCACGCCTGGCACTGTGGTGTGTGGTACTGATTGCTGCTGGGCGTGAGTCTCCACGCCCAGTATTGTATATGGTTACTGGGGATCGAACCCAACCCAGGTCCTTGCGCTTGTAAGACAGGCGCTGGAACCACTGAGCTAAATCCCCGGCCCTCATTACATTGTTTTTAAACACTCGTATGCACTAATACCTGCTGGTATTATAAACTAATTATTTTGTATGCCTGTCTGTACAGAATATTGTATTGTACCGTGGTGGCACAAAGATACTGGTATATACAGTTTAGTTTCACAAGACATTTGGGGACATGGTAATTAGATAGAAGCCATTATTTTTGCAAACTAGGAAGTTCACTCATTAATTTAACAAATATTTATTGTTCTTCTAGATGCTAAATATAAAGCAGTAAGCAAACCTTTACTCTGAAAGAGCTTAAGAGCACATCTTAAGAGCACAGCATATATTTCTAAAATGTGATTATTCAGATCAGTGGAACCTAATAGTACTTTCAAAATACAGACAATGTTACTGGCATTGGAAATTCTTTTAGACATTAATACTGAGTTTGTCTTCTGCCAAGGTTCAATTTAAAAAAAAACTGTAAAAGAATGCAGTTTCGGTCCAAACAACTGTTTTCATAAAAGCGGAGTTAGCACGGGAGGAAGTCCTGAGGAATGTGACAGCAGCTGTGAGAGGAGTTGGTAGAAACTGGGCACACTTCCGTGGAGTGAGCATGGGGAGGAAGGAAGGTCCTCTGATGTGCCTTCCTCGGAGGTACACACGGCTCTGAATTCGCCAGGCACCCACCATTCTTCCTGTAAGTTTCACAGGAAAGTTTCCCCTGACATATATTTCTAAAATGTGATTACTGAGACATTCAAGATATGGGTATGGTCTCAAGGAGACCATATGGATCTATTTACAACTCAAGGGTATGGTCACACAAACATGACTCCATTAACTGAGTCATGATTTGTGTCTGTACAGAAAACACAACAAGCCCTTATCAAAGATCCCAAATGTCTTCATTTCAGAAAAAGTATGGCCTAGTTTTGAAATTTTTACTTAGTTATCTCTCTCTCTTTAGTTTTTTTATTTTTATTTTTTTTAGACAGGGTCTCGCTTTGTAGTTCAGGCTGGCCCTGAGCTCAGCCTCAAACCCACATCACAGCAATCCTCCTGCCTCTGCCTCCTTAGTGCTGGGATGACAGGTGTGAGCCACCACGCCTGGCACTGTGGTATGTGGTACTGGTTGCTGCTGGGGTGAGTCTCCAACGCCCAGTATTGTTATATGGTTACCGGGGATCGAACCCGGGCCCTTGTGCTTGCAAGACAGGCACCGGAACCACTGAGCTATACCCCGGCCTCCTCTCTTTTGTTTTTTTGAGACAGGGTCTCTCTTTGTATTCAGGCTGGCCCTGACTCTCAATGTAGCCCAAGCGAGCCTTGAACTCACAGCAATACTCCTGCCTCTGCCACCGGAGCGCTGGGATTCCAGTGTGAGTCACCACGCCCAGCACTGTGGTAGGTGGTTCTGATCGCTGGTGGGCGTGAGTCTGCACTTTTTGCTCCCAAGAAAGTCTGAAAGGAATGAGTACCACCACTACTTCTAACAGTGTGCAGGAAGAGTTCAGACAGCCTTCTACAATTCATGTTCTGTTTTACCTTAAACCTGCACAGCTGTACATTTTAGGGAGACGCAGAAGGTGGTACCGTACTGTATTCAGTCTACAACCTTCATGTTTTTTACCTTACCAGACCATGGACTCGCCAAACACTGACATGTAATCACAACCTGGCAGAAGAGAGGAGAATTTAGATATCCAACTGCTAAAACGAACAGAACACAGGTCTGTCTGCAGCATTACACACTCGCATCTCCTCAGGCACCCTGTGCTCTGAGTTTTAGCTGAAGCGACACAGGCACTTTTGGGGAACGCATCCGCACCCCGTATCACCATGCGCCAAGGTCGCCGCAGTCTGGCCCTCTCTCCCGCGCGGCACCAACTCTCACGGTGTCCATTCGGTCCCTTAGGATTTTCATTTCCGTCCTCTTATGGGAATTTAACACCTACTGAACAAATAGAAAAGATCTTCGGTTGAATTCGTACATTGCCAAACTAAGTTTCCAGCGTGGGGCCCGCAGCGATTACAGTCCGTGTCACTCTGCGGCCGGTCCCACGGGCTGCCCAAGTGCAGCCCGGAGCTACGCTCGGCTCCCGCGGCCACCATCAGAGAGCGCAAAATCCCACAGCTGATCCTGCAGACAACGCCAGGCGACAGCCAACGGCATCCAGGTCCACCCCGGCCCTCTCGCTCGGTCTACTCACGAAGCGCCCCGGCTTCTCCCCCGCTCCCGCGGCGCCGGAACGCCGAGCCGGGTCCCACCTGTTGTCCGGGCTGCTCGCAACTCCGCGGGCCCGCGAGGGACCAGGGCCGCCCGGGGGAAGAAGCTCGCCCCGCAGAAGGCAGGGCAGTCTCCGGGCCGACAACCTGGCCCCGGGAACCGGCGTTTGCTGAGCAACAAGTGACCTTCACGGGCCACCCGCGGGGTCACACGCCCGCGTCCTGCTCGCCCCGGGGACAGCACAGCAGGCGGGACCAACTCAGCGCGACGCGAGGGATCCAAACCCCCAAGCGGGGCCAAACGGTGGCTGCGGCCGGCCAACCCCCAAACCTCCAGAGAACCGTGCCCCGTCCCAGGTTCCCAGCGGTCTGTGCCCGTCAGTCCCTCCTCCGGGTCCCCACGGGCCAGGGGCAGCCGAGCGTCTGGGGGCGCGAGCCCGGCGGAAAGCCTTTCCACCGCGCCTCCTCTCCCACTTCCGGGATTTGAAGCGCGAACCTCAGGGACGCCTCGGAAAGGGAGCAGCGGTCCCAGCCGCGCGCCCCTGCGGTGGCGGAGCGCCGGAAAACTCACACCTACGGCTCGGGAAGGCTCCGGAAGCCCGCGGGGCAGGCGGGGCGCGCCCGAAAGTTGGCCCGCGGGGGCCTGCGCCGCTCGAGCTCCGGGTGGCGCGGCCCGCCGCGGACGCCACCGAATGACCCGGGACCCACCCGCGCGGTCCGGCGCCCCGGGGCGCAGAGGGCGGGGAGCGCGGGCACCGGCGAGCGACGCGCCGCGGAGAGGACCCCGGCCGGCCGGCGGCGCTCCAGGGGACCAGGTAGGAAGGGGGTCGCGGGCGGGCGCGGTACCTGTGCTGGCCCCGGCCTGGCTGCCGCGCTGCGGCGGGAAGATGCCCGAGCACTTCTCCCACTCCACCTGGCCCGCGAAGCACAGCTCGGTGACGATGTGCAGCGCCTTCTGGCACAGGCTGCTCACGCCGTCCTCCTGGCGGAAACTCATCGTCGGGCCCCGCGCTCGGCCGCGCCGCCGCTCCCGCGCCGTCCCGGGCCCTCTCGGAGCCTCCAGGCGCACCGTCGGGCGCCCTAAGCCATGTCGCGGCTCCCGGCCGTGCGCTGCGCGCTCCGGGCGCACCTCTAGGCGCCGGGCGTCTGCCCCATGGCGGGGCGGCGGGGCGGCGCGGCGCGGGCCCGGCGGCGGGGAGGGCGGGGCGGCGAGCTCTGCGCCAACTCTCCGCCGCGCCGCGCCGTACCGCGGGCGAGCCCGGGGGAACTGAGCCTGCCCCGCTGGGCGCGGGCGGGAGGTGCACGGGGAACCGCGCGTCTGGCGGGAGCCCGCCCTGAGCGCCTGGTGACGGGGGCGAGCGCGCGGCCCTGCGCACGGCCGGGCGGGGCGGGGGCTGAGCGGGGCTGGGCTGGGGGCCGGCCGGGCGGGGCGAGGGTTGAGCCGGGCTGGGCGGGGGCCGGCCGGGCGGGGCGGGGGGCGAGGCCTCGGTTGCCTGGGGGCGGCTGTACTTTTCTGAGCCTTGGCCGCTTTCCGCGCAACTTTTTCGTTCTCCGTATTCTCGCTGGCTCTGCTCTTCTAGAAAAGTCTTCGTAGGAAAGGTGAAAAAGTTCATTAAAGAGGAAAACAGGACTAGGCACATCTTATATCTCTAAAAAGAATAAAAACATTTCTGTAAAATATTTTAAAAATGATTTCTAACAGCGACGGTTTAGGGACAGAATACTTTAACCAGAGAGGACTAGTACTAGTAGTGAGGTCCACGCCAGGTGCATTTGCTGTTTACCCAGTTCACTTATTCACACCTAATCAACACCTTGACTGGACACGTTTGAATGGGTTGCCTTTGAACCTTGTAACCCTGGTTAAGAAGATCACAAAACAAAACATATCCTTAGTCGTATTACTCGGGGTTCTATTGACTCGTGTGGTTGACAGTTAAGAATGCATAACTTGGAGGCTTAAATCCTGAAAAGTAGTAGATAGATGCCACAGGGTTAGTTATGTGTACTGTGTACGCACAGTTTTAAAATAATTCCCATAGAGTTTCATCCTGTATCGTAACCCAAAGATGCATGTAACTCTCAATGGTGAGTGATTCTTTATTTTGAAGTGGAATAGCGTATCTATATTGCTAGAATAACTAGCCTCATTTTAAACTGCTAGCCCATGCAGGCTGCATCGTGTCCTTTGTACAGACTCCAGAGTAAAGCTTACTTTAAATACTAGGTAGGTAAGCATTCATTAGTTGAGTCATTTTGACCTGATTCAGAGGACATTTGATTTAACTGGGACTATTTTTTATCATGAGTTGAGACAAACAGAAATCTGCAGAATTCATTCGGTTTTTGTTTTTGTCTATATTGATTGGACCGGGCTTATTAGATAAGAAATAATTTCACTGTCAACTTAAAAATAAGGAGCATGTGTGTGCGCGCAGTGACACACGAAGAGGCCGTTCGGGTCGGGCCTCGCGGTCATAGTCCTTTTCTAGTCAGCCGGGAAAAGGTGAGTGTCTCGCAGAGCTCTGCTGTGGCGTGTAGCGTGAGCACACACTGCTGTGTGGGAGGACCAGCGACTAATTCATCTTTAGGCGGCTTCCGCACCCTCGCTGCTGAGTGCAGTAGTGCGGAAGGTCTCTCTAATGACCTCTGATGCTTCATTTCAGCGCCAAGTATTAAGTGAACAAATTCTGTAGTAACTTTCTGGGCGTTTGCGCCGGTCTTGGCCTGCTGCTTCTCTCCCTGTCGCATTTCCACAACAAACAGGATTATTTCACTTCGATATTTATTTCTCTTAACCCTGACAGCATTTTGCTTTCATCCAAAACGAATACCATAAGGTTTTGATTTTTCCCTTTCTTCCTTGGACCATACCTCAGTTCATTAATTAGCAGGTGAATCAAAACGTCTTGACTTGTCGCTTGCTAAGAGCAATTGTCATTGCTGAATCTCAGTTTGTGTTCTGTAGAACTGTTCTTTGGTTAACTATTTCGGCTGCCAAGAGCACATAAGGTAAGGCGTGCAGGTTGCACGTGAGCCCGTCCCCACACGAGCTGGAGGAGGTGCTGGACTAGTGGATGACAAGAGGGGGAGTGGGACAGGCCGCTGTTTACCGTGCACGTGTGTTGCAGGGAGCCCTGCCCCGGGCACCGTGAGAGCTGCGGGTCAGAAAGGTGTTTGTCACAGCTTTTCCTGAATAACCTTTGCGGTAGGTAGACAAGGGAGTGGTTTGGAGGCGAAGGGCCCACGAGAAATCTGGCAACTAAAAGTCTTCCTGGAATGGCAACTTTTAATATTTAAAATGGGATTTCCTTACCTGCTCACGTTTTCCAGTTCTTACTTCTTCCCCTGCCTGTGTCTTACTCAACTTATGTTTTAAGTTAATAAAAGCATTTTAAATTAAGACATAAAAATCAGTTCTTAGACTGCATGTTTAAATGGCATTTAACTGTCCTGGTTTGGATCGGAAGTGTCCCCAAAAGTTCCTCCATGGAAAGTTGATCCCTGGTGCAGCACTGCTCAGAGGTGGGGCTCTGGGGACAGGATTGGAGACCAAGTAGGACCTCTCCTGGAAGGGGGCCTGCGTTCCTGCCCTCCTCTGTCTGCCTCCTGCTCGGGTCTGCACACCTTTATCCCAGCGCAGCCCTCTGCTGTGATGTCTGTCTCCCTGTGGACCCAAGAAGCAGAAGACCCTGAGACCAAGGGTGGAAATTGCTAAAATTATGAGCCAAATGAATCTTTCCTCCTGTAAGTTCATTTCCTCAGGTATTTTGGCACAGTGACAGAAAGCAGACCAACAGACACTCCAGGACCAGACTAGAGTTGGGAAGATAAGGAAGTCTCGGGGCAGCTCAGCTCAGTCTAAGTGAAGGTCAGAGACAGCTGTTAAATTCTACTTGCTTCAAGTTCATGACTTTTCTTTACTAATTCTGTAGGCAGCCCAGAGTCCTAGCCATCTAAAGAACTGCCTATAGATACTTGGATCTGCTTAGGTCCGCTTAGTTCCAAAGAGCTTTGCAGCGCTCCCCAGCTGGCAGTGAGGTTGCCCTCACTGTAGATCAGCTCAGGGTTACAGCCAAGTGCTGCTGCTCAAGTGCTGCAGCTACAGCAGTTTGAAGACTGGAGAATCTCAAAGTTTACTTGCAGAGATGGAGAAAACCTTTGCTGGCTGGCTCAGAGGAGTTTCCCATTGCGAATTCTCAGCGCTGAGTAGAAATGGAAGAGGCCGCATATGGAGATGGGAGATTTTGGTTGAAATACCACAACTTTAACTCTTTGAGCCCTGTTATCATGTCTGCATACTTTTTGGCTTACTGACTGTTGTGTTTCTAATGTCGTGGACACAGAGTCTTTTATTTTCTAACTATATTAATTATCGACTTTGAATTTTCCCTCCCATTTCTGTTCTGTTTCATTTTTCCTAATAATGTTTCTGTTGTTGCGTTGTTGCTCTCTGTATTGGTGGATTTTCTCTGAGGCTCTGCTGATCTTGGGCCCTGCTCTTAAGAGCACTCTAAGATGGATTTGAAACCTGAAATATATGTAAATGGTTGGCGCTGTATTATTATTATTCTTTTTTTTTTTGAGTTCAGGCTGGCCCTGAGCTCAGCCTCAAATTCACATCACAGCAATCCTCCTGCCTCTGCCTCCCGAGTGCTGGGATGACAGGCGTGAGCCACTACGCCTGGCACTGTGGTATGTGGTACTGATGGCTGCTGGGTAATGAGTCTCCACGCCCAGTATTGTATGTGGTTACCAGGGAATCGAACCCGGATCCTTGTGCTTGCAAGACAGGCGCCGGAACCACTGAGCTAACTTCCTGGCCCCAGCGCTGTATTTTTAGTTGCAACATCCCAAATGTCTATGTCACTAGCCTTGTTCTCTGGAGTGTTCATATCATTTCAGAGAGGGACTCACCTGTCACAAGGGACGTGAAGAATCACTGAAACCCACTTGCTTCTAATAAAGTCTCCTTTTTTTTTTTTTTTACACCTGAAGACTTGCTTTGCCTCCCCGTGTCCCTCCCTTTGGATCTGGAACCTTTCTAGCTTAATATCACAGGGAAAATCTCTTTCTTTCAAATTCAGGGAAAGTTGAGCATTGAGTTCAGAGATGTGCGGGTAAACATGTGAATTTCAGGATCCTGTAGAAATTGAGGCTGGGAGGCAGTGAGATGGCAGCTGAGATCCTCCTGCGCATCTCCTCAGAGACA
>PVIR01015769.1:0-37578 GCA_004026965.1 Petromus typicus
TCAGTGGTTCCGGCGCCTGTCTCGCAAGCGCAAGGACCCGGGTTCGATTCCCCGGTAACCACATAACAATACTGGGTGTGGAGACTCACACCCAGCAGCAACCAGTACCACATACCACAGTGCCGGGCGTGGTGGCTCTCGCCTGTAATCCCAGCACTCGGGAGGCAGAGGCAGGAGGATTGTGATGTGAGTTGGAGGCTGAGCTCAGGGCCAGCCTGAACCACAAAGCGAGACCCTGTCTCAAAAAACCTAAAAAAAAAAAAAAAAAAAAGAAGTGACACTGGAGTCAATCTTGTTCCTTCCTCAGAGTCCTGACTGTGTGCCAGGCCTGTAGTCAATGAGAATCTTCTCCTGGGGAGAGGGATACTAGAACGCTTGTGTCTGCCCAGTAGGACCAGGCTGTGATGAGCACAGAGTGAGGATGCAGAGAGTGCAGGAGAGAAGACTGCGAAGGAGAAGGGATGTTCAAGCTACACATTCAGACTGGAAGGAGTCACAGTGTAGAGGAGGGAAAGGGTGTTACAGCAGAGGGAACAGCCATTGTGAAGGCTCCAGGAATGCACGAGCCAGGCGTGTTTGGGGAGTGGCAGCTGCTCCTGCATGGCTGGAGGGCATCCGCGTGAGTCATGTGTGGTTTGCCTGCTTGTCGTGTTTCAGTTCTCCTGTAAACCCAGTGAGGTATGCAAAATGTCATCCGTGTGAGAAGCAGAAAATGGAAGCTGAGAGATTAAATGAATGGCCTGCGGTTGCACAGCTGGTGAGGGACCGAGCTGGGACCCTGTGCTTACTGAGCACAAAGCGCAGTCCTGAATGAGAAGGTAGGTTGGACTCCCAGCTGTGAAGGAGCTTTGCTGCCTTGCGTAGGAACTGAGAAGTCCCCACTTGGTAGTTCAGCAGGGTGCCAGCCTCACTAGAGCTGTGCTTGAGGCAGGTCATTTTGGCAGCAATGCGGGGAGAGTTTGTAACCAGTTCAGCAGCTCATGGTGGGCCAATCTATCCTCACTCAACACATCACACTCTCATAGACATGTGTATGCATGCATGCATGCGTGCACAACCGGTTTCAAAAAACAACCCTTTGAGAATCCAGCCTTTTTTGTTTACCGCTCCTTTCCCAAATGAAAATCTGTGCCAGTAGGCTCAGGTTGTAAAACCAAGTTCCATGTTTAGTGCAGATGATGGGGGAGGAAAATTTGGGATGAAGTGGAGAATCTTGCTCCTTGCTGGGACTAATAACCTCACATGTAACCTCCGTGTCCTCATCTGTAAAATAAAACTGGCATTTTTCTTGTTTTTTGAGATAGGGTCTTGCTTTTGTGGTTCAGGCTGGCCCTGAGCTCAGTCTCAAACTCACAGCAATCCTCTTGCCTCTGCCTCCTGAGTCCTAGGATTACAGGTATGAGCCACCACACCCAGCACTGTGGTATGTGGTACTGATCGCTGCTGGGCATGAGTCTCCACACCCAGTATTGTATATCGTTACTGGGATCGAACCTGGGTCCTTGCGCTTGCAAGACCGGCGCCGGAACCACTGAGCTAAATCCTCAACTGGCATTTTTCATTGTCTAAAGCTCTTTCCTTCTTTAAAATTGTCTGGCTCCTCAGAGCAGTGGGACCTCTTAGACAATTCACACTGGGCATACACTGTGATTTGGGGAGAACCAAGATAGATATGGATTGGCTGGACCCACATGCAGAGCCCCTTGGCATTTCCTGCAAAAGGCCAGACACCCTGCTTTCTAAGCACTACCGAAGACATAACAGTTTCCTTTTGTTTGTGGGCTAGGCTAGTGGCTACAAATAATCTAATTAGGACCTTCCAAGCAGCTTGCCCAGTGAAAGCTAATTTAATTAGGGACTTATTAGTTGTTATAACTACTACTTAATGAATCCTTATTGCATTCAACTACGAAGATCCCAAGCAATTGTATTAAGTGTTGGCAAATGACCCATTAGTCTTTGATTTTACTTGTTTTTTTTCCATTTTCTTTTTACACCTTCACACCAGATTCAGATGCCTCTAATTCATTTTTTTCTTCTTCAAAGCCTGTTGCAATCTTAAAGGTGTATTTCCCTTTCTTGTCTCATTACCCTGTTCTCTGGGAGTTCCCAGCCTCTGTGTCCAGCAATCCACTATTGCAGTGGTACTTGAGGGAAAGAGGAAGTTCCAAGTGCAGAAAAACTGCCCCCACTGGTATTCCATATCCCTGAACATTTTCATCAAAATCATACCATAGCTGTGAAATTTTGAGGTCTAAAGGCCTTTGGTTGGAGTGCAAATAATTATTTTAGAGGCAAACACAGAAAACCATTATTGTTAATTAAAAGTTCCATGAATATTAGCTCCCCATATTCACTAATTGACAAATAAAGGAGATTTCCTGAGAATCATCCTGGATGGAGTAGTTTTGGTAGTTGTTGATATGAAGAGAACAGAAGGAAACTAACAGTTAATTATTCTCTGTTGTGCATAAGGGATTGGGCTAGATATGTCCGTATGTATTACTTCTTTTAATTCTCATTACCATCTTGGTATGAATGTATTATTGTAACTGATACAGATGAGAAATGGAAGGGGAGAGAGGTGGTGTCAGCTTCACAGTCACACAGCTGGTAGGAAATGCCAGATTGTTGTAGTGTGTATAGTGTTGGCCTCTAGGGGGCAGTATCAGGACCCTGGAGGGTAATTAACCTCAGCACAGGTGATTAACGCTCGCCATTTGGCCCAGTAGTGCTAATCTGTTTGTGCTTTTGTCCTCATCACCAGTGGGCTGTGCAGTGTCACCATATGATGTCATTGTTAAGAAGATAGGATTTGGCATTTGGGTGACCCAGATGCAGTTGTTGGTTCCAGCCTATGTCTGTGAATGTGGCCCTGGGCAAATTGTTTAAACTCTCAAACCTGTGGTGTTCACATCTGGAGAAGGATACAATAGAATCTCCCTTATATTACTGTCATGAAAATTAAAGAATACACACAGTGGTGTCAGGTATCCATCGGGGTCCCTCCCTCCTCCGCTGTTCTGGAGACCATGTGACTGGAAGGGGGGACTGGAAGCAGATACACAGCGAAAGTGAGGTCCAGCTTTATTCTACTAACGGTCCTTAAACTTGAGGAGGCAGCAGTATTCCCTGAAGCATTTGGGAAAACCCAGATTGTGTGGGTCACACCTCGGTCTCTGATTCAATTATTTTGGGCTGATGCCAATGATCTGTCATTTCTAACAAGCTCCTGGCTGATGTTGATGCTTCTGGCCTGAGGAGACATTTGAGACCAGTCACCGTGGTGCAGTCGACAAGCACAGGCCTAGCTCTGATTCCTGAGGCAGCCACAGGCTCAGTCTTCCGAGTTCCCCCTCAGCCCCGGCACAGTCGGAAACAGAGCTCTGGTTTCTTTCCTCTTCTCCATTTTCTACCCTTCCTCTGTGGTTTCTTGAGAGCCAGTCCTTCTGAACAGGGGCCAGAAATATTCCCTTAATTAAGATACTCTATTTACTTATTGTAATGCCAGTCCCTGGGCTTATTTAGATAAAAGGAATATTTGTGGTTTGAATGAACCAATTCTTTGGTGCTGATAAAGTGCTGATACAGTTTGTTTTTCACAGACAGCAAGGAAGAACTAGGCTCCAAGGAAAAACTTCCAGTTCCTCTATTAGCCAAAATGTTTACATTATTAGTAAATTTATCATTTTTGGTTTGACAGATGGGACAGACATCTCAGACATGCAGGAGAGGCAGCACCTGCTGTCTGTCATTCTTTTTACTAAGACGGGACAACTCAGTAGATACCACAGTGTCTTACATGTAAAACAAAGAATAATTTATTCTATTATGTTTTTTGCACACAGTTTTATTGAATTTTTATAAAGTGACAGCATGCTTCGCATCAGGGTTTCTCTGCTGCAGGAACAGTGGCATCTTGGGTGGGGTAATTCTTTGCTGCGGTGGGGTGTCCTGCTAATGTTAGCAGCAGCCCTGGCCTCTCTCACTAGATGTCAATAGCACCTCTCAACAGAAGAAGAAAAAAAGGAGGAAAAACAGAAAAAAAAAAGAAAAAAAATAGTCCTTCTGACGTTCCCAAGTGCCCCCTGGTGGGCCTGATAACAGAATCCTCCTTTACTGAGAACTGGTTTACACGAGTGTTCTAATTTCACACCTCAACACCAGGTAAAATTGGTGTCATTTCTCCTGTTGTAGAGAGGAGGAAAAGGAGAAACAGAAAGGGTGAGCCATTTATCGGAAGCCACACAGCTAGTGCTGACAAAGGACACAACCCGGTCACAGAATTTGTGATCCCAGGTAGTAAGGGAGCAAGCGTGGAGTCCGAGGCAGGAGTAACTATCCAGAGCAGCGGTCTCCACGGCTGCCCTCCTCGCTCCTTAGTGCACATTTAAGGATGGCTGGAGAGGAACCCACTCGGTCACGGCACCCTGGCATGGCCTCTGGGAAAGAGGTAGAAAGGCCCGAGGGATGGAGCCTCATTGGGCACAGTCACAAGTCTTAAAAAGAAGAAAGAAGACCTATTGCAAATGTGGCAAAGTGCTAACCACTGTTAAATCTGTGGAGGGCTCTTGGCTGTCTCTTAAATTATTTTAAAATTCTCGGAGTTACTAAAATCTTCTGATACCTTCCAAACATGGGACCATCATACTTAGTTGTCTAGTACAACTTGGTCATTCATATTCTTTTTTATGTTTCTTCACAGAAGAACCCCCCAACCATCTAATGAAAAGGGACCTCATTATGGCTCATGTCTAGATGTCCCTCAGAGTCTCATGTGCTCACAGGTGGGGCTTTTTCTGAGGTGACTGAATCCAGAGTGTGTGACGCTGGGATTAAGGGCCTGTGATTGCTAATCCAGTCCACTGACTGATTTGGCAGCACACTAATCCTGGAACTCTGGATAAGACAAAAGGGGCAGAAAGACACTGTGAAGGTCCCTGGGTGCTTTGCTACCTTCTGGTGCCATGAACTGTTTCTGCTCTGTGACGTCTGTCTGCCATGTGCCACTCTGTCGTACAGCCAGCTGATTAGGGACTGAAACTTCTACAAACTGTGAGCTAAAGAAACCCTTTCCCCTTTAACTTTAGGTGTCGGGTATTTTGTCTCTGCAGTGAGAGAAAAGTAACCAAGACAAATCTGTACCACTTTTGTCTGCCCAAAGGATACAACCCATTCACAGAATTTGTAATCACAGTAACACTAACAGGTATTTGTTGAGTATCTCCTCCAAAGTGGATGCTATATAAAAGGCTTCATGTACATCAATACCTGATGTTTCTGAAATATTTGCAAGTGTTTGGCCCCCCATAAGTCCTTCTCTTTGTTTCTCATTTCCTCATCAGTGTGGTTCCATAAGGGGGATGGTTTCAGTTGTACTTTATAGGTGCATTAACTGAGGCTGAGAGTGGAGTGGAGGTCTCTTTCTAGTGTCCCTGTTCTTCCCAGCACCCCTTGTTGCTACTCTAGCAGAAATCGTAAGAGCTGACAAGCAGGTCCCCGAGGAGGGAAGGCGCAGACTCCTTTCATCAAAAAGGAGGTTCCAGTCACAGGTGGCAGGGCAGGCTTTCCTGGTCAGATTCTGCGAATCACAGGCTGAGCCTAGGCTCCTGGCTTAGTGGCCTCCCCTGGGACCTAAGACCTTGTAGCAGTGGGTCAAAGTTCACCTCACCTCTGCTTTTCCTATCTGCTAGTTCCAACATCTCTAGATTTAGTAGTCTGGAAATAACCTGGTCTCTCCTTCCAGATTAGCAGTTCAAGGTTAGCAGTAAATTGTATTGCTGGCTCCCTGGGCCCATTGACTTCCTCTCCAAAAGCCTCTTCTGCAGCAGAACCTGCTCATCCAGCTTTTCTCTTCCTGAGTGGTGCTCAAGTGAATTTTCAATCTGTGAGACTGGCATTTTCCAGGGCCCATTTGAATTCTGCACTAAAATGTGGTGCATGTGCCACACTCTTGTCTAAATATAGTCTGTCCGTTGCATTCCCTGGATCTGCACCAGCCCCCATGGTGGGCTGGGGCCAGTTTGTATGCCTGGAGGAATGCTTTGTGTTAACTCATCCAGAGTGCTGCAAATGCCATTGTTCTTCTGGGGCGTGGCAACAGCATTTTAAAAAAAATTTGTAATAGTTGTCTGAGCCACCAACTACTGAGGTTGACCATGGTGGGCCTGGTTGTTGTTTACATGCCATGGGTGGCTGCTTTTGTTTCCAGATCCTGAGCAAAACACACATGTTCTAGACCCTTCCTGGGTTCTCCTGACAAGGGCTGTTGTGTCCCGAGAGGGCAGCTGGCTGGTCCTGAACTCTGGGAAGCTGAGACCTCATCAGTTGGCAGGATTTGAAGCTTTCAGTTGATATTATTGGAGGGGAAGCTTACCAGGCACATGTGTGAAACTTCTCAAGCCCCAGCATCTAGGAGCTATCAGTGCAAAACTTTTTTTTTTTAGGGATGCTAAAATAGTTTAGTAGGAGTGTAAATTGCTACACTCTTTTTAAAGAGTAATTTGACAGTGCATGTCTGAGGCTTCTCTCATGAGACTACCTTTCGACTTGGTCAAAGTGTCCTTTATCAACCAAGGAAATCCTAAATAGCAGACACATATATAAGATAGTAAGGAAAATAAAATCTCAATCAGAATATTTATCACAGATAAAATGGAAAACAAATGTACATTGAGGATTGGTTACCTTAAACATGAGAAGTGATGTGTACCCTCATTCACAAAAGCTTTACTTATGAAGATAATGACAATCGAAAGTTTGATAACACCTGGTGAATAAGTAGGCACCTTCAAATGTCAGTTATAGAAATATAAATTCATACCATAATTTTGGAGAATAGGGAATATTTATAAAAATTAAAAGTTACTCAGCACTTCCAGGATTTATTTTATAGATATTTACTTATATAGAAAGTGGTAAAAGATATGTAAGAATATTATTTTTTAGTAATAAAAAATTTAAAATAACTAAATGTTTGCCCATAAAGCACTATTGGGAAAATATATAAAAGAATTCTACACAACTATAAAAATAAATCAGACTGCTCTGCTTATAGTGAAATGAAAAGAACATTCATCCTGAATGATAGATTAGTGGATATACATCTAACCTACTCTTTTTTGAGATAGGGTCTCACTTTATAGGTCAGATTGATCTTGAACTCACTATGTAGCCCATGGTGACCTTGAACTCACGGTGATCTTCCTGTCTCAGCCTCCCTAAGTGCTAAGATTATAGGTATGCATGACCACACCTGGATAACCTGTTTTTTTAAAAATTCTACTGTACATCTTATTATATTTAAAATTCTTTATTGAATATGTTCATTTTAAAAGCTAAATTATTAAATATTTCTTGCCTCAGCAAATCTGTCTCAAGAAATTAATTTCAAAATTGTAGTAGAAAAAGATTAAAAGTAATTTAACCATCAGGCATTTGGGAAATTGGTAAGTAACATAGGATAGTCTACAACATGGATTAGTATATAGCTATGACAAAAGAGAAGAGTAACTTTAACACAGATTCTAACACAGCATTCTGATGTAGAACTGCATCTAAAATATGTTATTGAATGAAAAATGAGACCTTCACCGAAGAGTTTATAAAGTAACACTACTAGAAATAAGAGAGAGAAGAAACACATACATGCATTCACTCAAATATATTTACATACTCACATAAGGGTATACAAGTGCAGTAAACAGAATATTTCTAGAGGCAGGCACAAATAATCTGGTGACCTTTTAGCGCTGAAAAAAAAGTGCTGAGTGGATGTGAACTTGGAATGGGCAGAAAGATTTTTTTCTTTTTCTCATCTTTCTGATTTAATAGAATTCTATGCATCATTTCATTAATTAATTATAATTTTTGATTGATTGATTGGTACCAGGGATTGAACTTGGGACCTTGTGCTTGTGAGGCAGGTGCCAGAACCACTGAGCTAAATCCCCAGGGCTATATCATGTTTAGATAGAGAAGCTAAATAGTTAAAACAGTTGCTACATGTAATTGTGCAAAATAGTTATAAAGCATGCTGGCACCACCACATTCCTCCAAGTCCTAAGACATGTATCTGTATCTGAATCTGTAGATCTATCATCTGTATCTCTAAGGGTCTAGAAAAATCTCACATCCTCAAGTACTCTTTGTGATGTCCTGAGGCAAGTTTTTCTGTGGTTAGGAGGTCCATGAACTTGAACTTGGATGGGAAAAATACACAAACAAATAAAAAAACAAACAGAACTAATCTTTGGCTGAAAATTTGCATTTCCTTCAACAAGAATGCAACAAGCCACAGCAGGATTTGTCAGCAATAGAAATCAGATTTATAACATCACTTACATTTGTTGCAGACGTCTTGAAATATTTCTACTTGTCACTACTTCATAATTAGAGTAGTTATTTGTACGACTTGCTGCTGGATCTTGTTTAATACATGAATAAGGACTTTTAAAAAACGATGATAAATTTGTTTTTCAATATGAAAATATCTGTATTTCAGTATAATTGGTTTGTTTTGGAATTTTATGTCTTTTGTCTTATATATCTACTGCGAGAAGGAGCTTTTTCAGATCGTCAAAGTGGTCGATGCAGCAAAACCCCAAAACACTTTTAAGATTAATTCCAAAAGGCTTGAAACAATGAGTCTCCAAGGTGCATGGTGGGGAAGAGACCCAACAACTTTCTCTAGATGCCTGGGTGAATGTATGAAATGGAGATTTAATTTGTTATTGTTGTTTCAGTGGATGAGTCTTCGTTCTCTCTGACCAGCTACCTTCCTCTGTCTCCACCCAGCCATGTGCTGGTGGTGTGAGCCCCGGGGATGGTGCCTGAAAGTGACAGCAAGCCTGGCTTGCTCTTAGTCCCCGTTCAGCCTCCATCTGGGTCCCTTCCAAAGTGCTAAGCGTGGTCTCTACGCCGTGCATGCGAGCCTGGCAGCAAGCCCTATCTTAAAGTGTGCAGAGCTGAGCCCCAAATTCAACCCAGCAAGAGAGAAAGTTCAAGAAGAGCAGGATACTATGGGCAGGTTCCCTAGGAAAACTTACACAGGGCTCTGTGAGGAATGGTGCACTTGCGTGTATCAGAACATTCTGTTTCTGAGTGTTTCATTCCTACACTGCTCATTGGTTACCTTTTATAGCACAGTGTGTGTGCTCACATCAGAGAGGGGCACTTCAGTGTTCAAAGGTGTCTTGGATGTACTGCTGATGGGTGTGTCCTAGAGTGTTGACAGATTTCTGAAACAGCAGGGTCCAGTGAGGAGAGAGCCTACTGTGCCCTGGCTGACTCAGTCTCTGCCACACAGGAAGGGGGATGGTGTGTGGACAAAGACGTCCCTGCTCCATCCAGTCTCATCCCAGTTGCCTCTGCCTGTCTGGAGACTCCCAGCCAGTGGATGACACCGCTGATCTAGTGCGGAAGTTGACTCTCTCCTGGCTTTTATTCACTCAGTCAGTCAGCATTTAGGATAAGCCCACTGGAGATACAAACCCCAGCTCAGCCACTTGCTTGAGTAATTAAAGCAAGGGCACTAAATATTCGTTTTAAAACTTCAAAGTCAACATTCACAATCACAAAACACATATGTACATTGCACCCTTCCTTCTTCACTTTCTCATGATCGGGCTTTCTCTGGACTGCTGAATGTGCTGGTGTTGGTTTCTGTCTCCTACTGCTTCAGGGTCTGACATGAAACTGGGTATTTGCCCTGGTGTTGAAATGGGAAGACATGTCTGTTGCTCACATGGAAACTCTAGGATGTGGTTGTAACCACAAACACGCTTTTACAGCAACATCAATGGGAAGTGTGTGGAACAGACTGGGATATATGTTCCCTGACGTGTGTAAGGTGTGTTGTATACACTCTCCGTATGAGAGTAGTGCTTCATTAACTAACACCACCATGGTGTCTTTGTGCTTTAGCAGAGCTGGGGCACATTTTTTTTGGAGGACATAATTTGATACTAAAGAAATCAAGATCTAGGGGTAGAGCTCGTATTAGCATGTGTGAGGCCTTGAGTTCAATCGTTATGGCCAAAAACACATGGTAAGAAAAAGGCAGGAAGGACGGAGCAAAGAAAGGAAGGGAGGAAGTAAAAAAAAATTAAAGAAATCCAAGTTGACTTTATGGAAAAAATGAAGATGTTGGTGGTCCTTTTCATTTATGTTAGGGCTCCCTATGTGTGTGTGTGTGTGTGTGTGTGTGTGTGTGTGTGTGTGTCTCCATGTAGAATAATTACATTATTTCCTTCTCCATACCTTGAACTGCGAAGCGTCTTACTCTGATCCTGCTATAAAGTTAACAGAATCATTTCCTCTTTTCCCTATTCTACTGCTATGAACATACTTCTGTCAGGGAGGGGACCTTAGCGCCCAAGGCTGTGACAGGGTTTTCAAAAGTAAGACACACTAATTGCAGTCAGTGAGGCCCACTCTGTTTTCATTGTGAATTCCTTCTACTGCTTCTCTCGTTCTCATGTAGAGGGGTCAGGGCATTTGGGGGAAGTAGCTAAGAGTTAAATTAGGTGACATTGCATTTTGGTTCTCATGAATACACACATGGGACTTAAGCCTTTTCTTTCGATAGCTGGGTCATCACTAGCCAGAATTACTGCAGGTAGAAGAATGGCTTTTAGAGATCCTTTCCCCTGAGACACAGACTCCCCTGGCCTTGCAGCATCAAGAGCAAAGAGCCGAGGCTGAGCTATAATAGGAGAAAGCCCTGTGGTGCTGCCACTGTACGTAGTTGGGCAGCAGAGGGGAGCCCGTCAGAAATGGATGCAGCTATAAACTACACTGTGCAAAGATCCTGTATGTTTTATGCAGTTCCAAAGATTTTATTTAGAAACTATATGTGACATTTCAATAATAGTAAGTCATGCATTTCCCCAAATTTGATTAAAAACCCTATAAAACTGTGTATAGCAATACCAATAATAAGTTGTAAAGTGAAAAAAAATTCTTGCAAAGTATCATCAGCAAAAGAGACATGGTGACTTCTCTTGCTAGGGGAAGACGCTGTTATTTTTATATTCTTTATACTCTCACTGGGATTCACTGCTGGTGTTGCTAAATGATGGGCAACCATCTGCCCGACCTCTCCTCCTCCTCTCCTCATAGTGTCCCTGGTTCCTCCTTAGTCCCCACCTCTGAGAGATAACCTATGGTGAGCCCTTCCCACGACCTGAGCTGCATCGCTGTCCTGTCACCTACCGGCTGGCTGACCCGATGCAAATCCCTGTCACTGTGGAGGGAGCACAGGAAATGCACAGGGCCATGGCAAGCACTAGTACCCAGGGAGCTGTTAGAATCACTGTGATCAGATGTGGTCAGTGATCAGGTGACAGTGGACACGTCCTGTAGATTCAGGAGAAAGCTATGCTCCAGTGTGGCCCAGCCACCTTCGGTTATACTTAGGAGCCAAAAACCTGCTCAGGCTCAGCACACCTGGCGTGAGGACAGGCGCAGGCCCATCCTAATCGCGCTGCGTGATGGATGTGACTGACATCTGAGCCTGCCAACCTTGTGGCCTGCTGGCCATGGCAGGATCAGTGCTTCTGCGACTTCTTCCTGTTCTGCTGTGCCCAGTTCTTCCCGCACAGTCCCTGCCCTCTCAGCCATTCTGTCTCAACTCTCAATCCCTCAGGAAGGCTGAGGTGACTCATTTTGTCCTCATTCCTTTGCTTCTTTTCTCTTTCCCTTCTCTTCCTCTCTCCTTTCCTTTCTGTTTTTGTTTTTGAGACAAAGAGTCTTGCTTTATAGTTCAGACTGGCCCTGAACTCATTATGTGGCCCAGGGTAGCCTCGAATTCACAGCAATCCTCCTGCGTCTGCCTCCCGAGTGCTGGGATTATAGGCGTGAGCCACCACGCCCAACTCTTTTCCTTTCTTTTGTCCTTCTTTCCTTCATAAATATTGTGTCTTGCCACAGTGGTGTCTTTTCCGATTCTAAGACTTTTCTGATTCTGAGACTCATGATAAAATTTCAGAAGAAATTTTGAGGGGACAAGAAGTAACTGATGTTTTATTTTGCCAAGTAAGACATTAAAACACATATACGTGCACACTGCACACATGCCCATACAACGTTCACTACTCAATACCACCATTCCATCAAAAAATGCCATTTCAGTTTCTTAGGTGTGGTCCTCAGAATAAAAGGACAATCATTTTTATTTTACACATTTAGGTTTTTTGTTTTGTTTTGTTTTTTGTTTTTGAGACAGGGTCTCGCTTTGTAGTTCAGGCTGGCCCTGAGCTCAGCCTCAAACTCACAGAAATCCTCCTGCCTCTGCCTCCAAGTCCTGGGATTACAGGCGTGAGCCACCATGCCTGGCACTGTGGTATGTGGTACTGATTGCTGCTGGGCATGAGTCTCCACACCTGGTATGGTTGTATGTGGTTACCGAGGATCGAACCCAGGCCCTTGCGCTTGCAAGACAGGTGCTGGAACCACTGAGCTAAATCCCTGGCCCCTGAATGCATTTAGTTTTAAAATCACATTTGCCTATTGTTTTCTCCTTTTGGCATGATCCAGTACCAGAGTGGATACCAAATTTCTGACAGATTTTAGGGAAGCAATTTTAGTAACAAGGGTAATACAATGAGTGTTTCCTGAGTGCCAAATGGGGGTCTGAAAGACTCCTGTTTTCTAGCTGTGTGACCTCAGGCAAATTAGTGCACCTCTCTGAACTCTGGTTCTCCCATCTGTGAAGTCAGGGATGGTGTCCATGCTGAGCAGCACACCCAGGTGCTCAGCATGGGGTTGCTCCACGGTGCTCATTCTTTCCTTTCTCCGGGGAGGCACTAATTCTAAGAAACAACCCTCCTGCCAGCCTTCCAACCTTCTTCCACATGGACTAGACCAAGAGCCTGGAGGGTTGGGAATACTCCTAGCTGCACTCACAGAAGCATAATGAAGTTTCCTTGGCTCCCAGGATAGCCCTTCCAGGATAGGCACAGAGAAAGCTGGTGCCCTGCTGGCTGTGTAAGAATCCACTGGGAAAACTTGTTCAACATGAAGCTGTTGACCCCAGGACAGAAGAAGCAGTACAGCAGGTCTCTGGTGGGGGCCAGGAATCTATGCTTTGGAGTAGAAGCACCTGCCAAGTGTTTCTCAGGAGCTGCTAAGCTTGTGCTGCTCCTGGTGTTGGCTTTTGGATTGTACATGCATCTGCTCAACGATCTCAGTGGGTCATTCCCAACTTGGTGTCTTAAACCAAGGAAGGAACTTGGAGCAGTCATCTTGGCGGTGTCCCACCCTATATCCCAGTCCTAATAAATGGCACCTGGGCCGCTCAATCCAAAAACTCTAGGGTTATTTTGGACACGTTTCTTTTTCTTTCTCACCCTCACACATCGTTGCCAGCCTATCCTCAGGCCCAGTTAGCTCACCACCTCCACAGAACCCTTCCTGGTCCATGCACGCCATCAGCATGACCCTCAGTGCCCACACCAGGCTGCCTCCCCCCTCAGCTCCAGCTTGTCTCCATGTGGTAGCCTGACGCTGGGGCCTTCACAGTGAGCTTTGTCCCAGCAGCCCCCTTCTATGAGACAAGGTCTCATTAAGTCACTAATTTGCCCAGGGAGGACTTAAACTGTGGTTTTTCTGCTTTATCCTCTCCGAATGCTGGGATTTCAGCATGTACCGCTACTCTGAAGATACAATTTAGATTGCATCTCTTGTCCACATCAAATCTTCCAATAGGGGCCAACATACTTCAGATGAAATCTAAAGTCTATCTGGCCTAGAAGTCTCTTCGTGGTCTGCCCACCAGGCCCGGCTATCCCTCAGCATCTCCCACCTCAGGACTTTGAGGCATGACTCTCCTGCATGGATCCCTTTCATAACTGTTCCTTTCCCTGAATTAGCTCTTAAACTGTTTAGGGTTCTACCTTAATGTTACTCTCCTGAGGACCTCACGATGGATGAATCCCTATGATAGATAATTCTAATAACATCTCTATTCTTTAAATTATATCATATTTTGTACTTACGGGTTATTTACTTATTTTTTTTTTTGGTGGCTTGTTTTAATGCCTGCATTCCTTACTAGAACTGAATTCTGTGAAACTTCTCTATTTTGCTCACTATTCTTTCTCCACTAGAAAGCCTGGACACAGTAGTCACTCAATAAACCCATGTTTACTCAGTGAATGAATGTATGATTAAAGATATGGACCCACATTCCTGGAAGGGCAAGGTCCCTCCAGGTTTTTTCATTCTCGTTGGTGACTTAGTCTTGAGAGACCCGTAATATGCACCATGGAGGGGGTGTGAAGATTTTGCCCTGAGTGTGAACGTGGATGGTCTGCCTTGACATTTCAGGAGTTGTATTTTTTTCAAGAGGATCAAGATTTTACAACAGGAAAATATGCCTAGCTTTTGACAGAGTGACTCTAGGCTTCTTGGAGAATATTTTCTATGACACCAGCTTGTGACCAGAGAGCAGAAAAGGCCAGACATCTCCTAGGTGCAGTGGAACAGGCATGGCTGGTTCTAGCAGACTTTGCCTCACCTTTTTGCCTTGCTGGGTGACCTGGGGCAAGAATCTAGCCTTGCTGAGCTTCAGTATATTCATCGGTAAGGAGAAGCACTTACTGTCCTAAGGCAGGGTAGCTCCATGAGGATTAATGTCTGGCACATAGTAT
This sequence comes from Petromus typicus, assembly GCA_004026965.1. Lineage (NCBI taxonomy): Eukaryota > Metazoa > Chordata > Mammalia > Rodentia > Petromuridae > Petromus > Petromus typicus. Next base: position 14,652 of record PVIR01015769.1, read on the forward strand.
GTATTCAGTAATCATATGGTGATTATACAGGCAGAGACTGTTTGCTTTTGGTTCAACACCCAGTGACTAGTAGTACAGAGCCTACCAGAATAGGAGCTTCGTAAATCTTTATGAAAGAGTTAACAGTCAAATATATTTTACTTTAGTAAGATTTCTATCCTCCAACTGAAGATGTCTGTGTGTAAAAATTTCCCCTTTCCCAGATACTCAAAACAATTGCTTTCCTTGTAGGCAGCTTACATCCCTGTGCTGGGGACCTGTGAGATGAGGATTAACATGTGTTTGCAGGGGTGGCTCTTTCCTGAGGCGTCACCGTGACCCTCATTCTCCCTTGTGCCTGTGGAGGTTGGACATGTGCATGGGAGGGGTGCGAATCAAATCAATAGGAGAGAGAAATTCCTGTTTGGTTCCAGTACTATAGAGAACACAACTCCTTCTTTGAAATTGACCTTCATTTATTTGGAGGGGAAAGCAGTTAGTTCAATAATGGCTTCCTGGTGCCTTTCAGCATTTTAAAAGACGGAAGAAAGATTTGGAGCAAGGCAAGGTTCCAGTGTTTTCTAAACAACTCACTAAGCTCAGCCACGAGTTGGCTCCCCAACACTTCCGGCTGCTGTGCCCTGCTGCTCCCCACGCTCAGCATGTGTCCCTCCCTGGCCTTGCCGCTTCTTGAGACCCTGGCCAGGCTGTCCCCAGCTGGGTGGGAGTTAGTCTTCATTGTAAGGCCAGCCAGCTAAAGATTCCCTCTGACATCTCACACATGGCCCATGGAGTAGGAATACTGCTATATTCTATTCCAATTATTTTCTGTCCCTCCCTGGCCTGATTCCAGGGGCCAAATAAAGAGGTCCTTGTTTGGTGTAGTCCATCTCTGCTCCTCAGTGAGTGAGCATTGGTCCCTGGTCCAGCTTGGTCTGTGGCCACAGGACAGGGGTGAAGAGGAGGTGAGGAAGGAGGACATAGCAGGAGCCACTGCCCTAGGCAGCCCCACCCAGCTCCCCAAAATAAAAACAATGGAGGAAGAAAAACAAGTGGGGTCCTTGAACACGATCCAGCGGGGAGAGCATGGCTGTTTTCCCTCTTCCCCAGAAGGAATCCCAACCCTTCTCTCCTATGGAGAAAACAAACACAGCTATGGAAATCTGCCATCGGACACCTGGATGTCTAGTGCCAGTGGAAGTTCCTTCTACCTGCAGTTCTCTGTTTGCTCAGCACGGTCTTCCCCCGGATCTGCTTTCGCCTCTTCTGAGTGGAAAGCCCTCATGGAAAATTTAGAATGTGGAACCTTCTTCAGATTGCAAAGGAGCTATTGTTCTGCATCATGTAACTTTCATTTGGGTGTTATTTTAACTCAGAGGAAGTAAAAACCCACATCTCCGTTTTGCTGGGATGTTCTTCCTCAACGACTGAGAAAATAGTAATTATGTGGCTTCTGTGCTTGAACTCTTGAGTTCCTCCTGAACCCAAGGCTGGGAGACCACATTCCTCACCCAATCCGATGGGTTTCCAAGGAAGAAGGATGTGGATGGAGCCAGCTCTGGACAGTGCCTTAGAAATTCTTCAGGAGGTCACGATGTGGATAGTCAGAAAGTTCCCATAGCAAGGAGAGGACAGACACACTCTGAGATCATTTGAGGGACAAGAGCCTCTCCTTTTCTGTGGCATGGAAGCCAAAGACCTGGGACGTAAGGGGGTCAAGGTTTCAGAAGACACAGACAGAAAGGAGGAAACAGGTAATAATGCAGTGAAAAGTGACCTGGATGACTTGAAATGCAGGAGGACCCAGGGAGAAACCGCAGCACCTGACCCGACTGTGTGGCTGGGGAGCATCTAAGCTGGGCTGCACTCAAAAGCCTTGGCTTCGAGGATGGTAGATTGTACTGGGAGCTGAACTGTCTGGTCAGTGACCCTCAAAGCCTGGTCTGTGGAGCACCTCTTGAGAATCATCTGAGGGAGGATTAAACATGCAGATTCCTGGGAGCTGCTGGATTTTACTGAACCAGATTCTGTATATGTTGAGCCTGGTTGGCTATACACTATAGCAAGTTTCACAGGTGATTCTGATGTTTGTTAAAGTTTGAGACCCTGCAGTATAATTCAGTCCTTTTATTGGCCAGCTGTGAGATCTGCTGTCCAGAGAGGTAAATCAACAATTCTAGAGATACAGAGTCTGTTGATGGTAAACCTCCAATGCAAACTCTTTTTCTTCTGACCACCGGAGCAGGGCTTTCCATTTCAACATGTTGGAACTTGTTTCCCCTGCATCCTAAAGCTGAAACCTACACCTCTGATCACTTCTGTATCCTGCTGGGGTTATTCTTTTCTTGAGCATGCTCAGCCTCTGTGGAGTGGAGGACAAGGGCAAAAAGAAAGTAGGCCTAGTTCTTTCCTGAGGTTTTAGTAACAGATATGGGATTATTAAATGAATAGAGGAGAAAGGACACTATTGTTCCCGAGGGGATAACTGTCTGTAGTACCAACAGCTAATTTTTACTGAGCACTTTTTGGTGTGACAGGTACTGTATTAGGTCCATATATTAGTGAAAGTCCATGGGGCAAATACTAATTAGCCCCATTCCGTAGATGAAGAAACTGAGGCTAATCAAGAACAGTCGGTTGCTCAGTCTGTAGCTTATAAGCCAGATCACCTCTACATAGGGCCATCATCTTCACATGACAAAATGCAAAGCAGTGTGAATCATCATCTACATTAGCTCAACAAGCCTGAAAAAGGACCTTGGGACCTTGGAAAAGAGGAGCAATCTTCTCTGCAGTGGGCTCTGCCACTTCTAGGGCACAACTTCAGACTCCTTCTACTTAATACTTGGCATTGAAAATATTTCTTAAAGAGATGAGCCTGCAAACTGCTTTAGAAAAGGTAACATGGAGAGTAGGTTAACCAGGTTTTTTATTCTTTTTGTCTATTAAAAATGGAAAGTCTTGATATTATTTACTCTCTTTCCATTCATCCTTTCTGCTGAAAGTAGTGTCTCTTCAGAATTTTAGTTGCTTGAGGGTTTGGGTACATGTAACTATAACTGAGACCCTGGTGAGATTGCAGGCATGTGTGGTTTGTGGCATGTGGCAGCTGCCAGCCAGCCCTTCCAACACCGTGGCACATGACTGTGCCATGATCACTTCCCTCCATTCATTTCTGTAGTGTTCTCCAAGGATCGGAGAAGAAAGCAAAGCGAATCAGTGATTCAGAGAAGAGATGAGGGTTTCCCAAACCATGTGGATGGTGTATCCTAGTACCGTCCTGTAGGTTACCTCATTAGATCTGGGTTTCTTTCTTAGATGAAATTAGCCCTTTGAACAATTTAGTTGGTAGGACCATCAAACAAAATAATAGACCTATTTCTGTGAAAAAGAAAGGATGCACTGAGTTCCATCTTGCCAGGCTGGGCGTCTTGCATCTGAAGGTGAGGGTCAGCTGTAATCTAATTCTGGACTTTCCATAAATCACCAGACTGAGGAGCATTTTGGGATGATCACTGAGAATGTGTGACCCTCTAGTCCTCTTCTCTTCCAAACCTCAAGCTTCAGATAAGTGACAGGCCCAGCAGGGCTGTGTGGCTGTAAAATGCTCTGATTAACTGGTAATGAAGGCAGTGCACGGAGGTGCTGGCCAGCGGTGAGGAAGGAGGGGGAGACTGCAGCCTCTGCAACGCTCCCGAGAAACAAGAAACGTGGGCTCTGCAAGAGCCCTGGAAATGCTGAATGAACGCTGCCTTCCTGTGAACGAGCTGCCTGCCTGCTTCCCAAATGCCGCGTCTGCAGTAACTACAAACTATTTGGTATGCTGCGTTAGTGACGCTGCCTTAGCCAACACATCATTACTACTGAAATAACGCTGGTATGATGCTCAAGCCCAGTACCCTTTTTAATTATTAAATCAGGGCTGGCTGGCCAGTGAGTCATTCTCCATCCCAGATCTTCCTCCTGTGGTTCTATTTCGAGTGCCTAGTACCTTAGAGTGTTCCACTACCACCTGAGTTGGTCCTCAGCCAGCTCCCCAATCTGCAAAGCCTTTGCAGAACAAACAGTATCATCCAGTCTCCAAACACACACAGACTGCATTAAAGAAAATAAAACCTACATGAAAACTTTAGTGTAAGCTCATCAGGAAACCCAAGATCTGAAAGCATCCAGGTCGCCCGTGGCCATCCTCAACTTACCGAGTGGGAGAGCGATGAAGAAGGGGAGCCAGCACAAGATGAACATACCGACCACGATGCCCAAGGTCTTGGCTGCTTTCTTTTCCCTGGAGAACTTAAAAAGTTTGACAGCTATGGAACTCCTGGGGTTGTGGCCCTTGGCCTTGGTACTACTGAGGGCGTCCTCATGAAAGTTCTTGGAGTGGATTCTCAGGGTCAGCTCCTTGGAGTTGGACATCTCCTTCATGACCCCAGCCTCCAGGTTCTTCGTGGTCCTCTTGGCCACGATGTAGACACGGCAGTACATGACCAGAATGACCGCCAGAGGGATGTAGAAGGAGCCCAGGGAGGAGAAGAGGGCGTAGAAGGGTTCTTCGGTGACCCCACACTCCTTGTCATCATTGGGCGCCGGCTCCTTCCAGCCCAGGAGAGGCCCGATGGAGATGACCGTGGACAGCACCCAGACACTGAGGAGCGCCAAGATGGCCTTCCTGCGGGTGACCAGCGTGGGGTACTGCAGAGAGTAGCGCACCCCAATGTAGCGATCGATGGAGATGGCGCACAGGCTTAGGATGGAGGCCGTGCAGCACAGGACGTCCACGGCTGCCCAGATGTCACAGAAGATCCGCCCCAGCACCCAGTAGCCGAGCACCTCCAGGGCGGCCGAGAAGGGCAGGACGGTGAAGCTCAGCAGCAGGTCCGCTATGGCCAGGTTGACGATGAAGTAGTTGGTGGGCGTCCGCAGGTGCCGGTTGCAGGCCACGGACAAGATGACGAGGATGTTGCCCACGATGGCGAAGAGGATGAAGGCGCCCAGCACCAGGCCCACAGAGATGGCCCTGGTGACGTCCAGCTGGGGCAGTGTGGAGTTGCTCGAGGTCTGGTTGGGGCCACTGAAGTTGGCATTTCTCAACTCTCCCCAGTGGGCAGGTGCTGATGTGTTGTGGCCGGTGTCCAGATTGGGATTCATTTTAGAGTCCGCCCTCCATAGCCAGGGAGGTGATGGGGCTCGGAAGGGCTGCGGGCCGGGCTCTTCAGCTGCCCCGAAACTTTGCTTCCCCCGTGGTCTTCTTCCCTGAGGCGCCCTCCTGGCGAGCAATCATCTCCGCGGGCAGCCCAGCCCGCCGCGGCGCGTCGCCTGCACCGAGCCGCTCCTCGCCTGTCAGAGGAGGAGGAGAGAGGGGACGAGGCGGCAGCTCCAAGTTTAACGGTCCATGTCAGGCGCGCCGGCCGGGCCGGGCTCGCGGGGAGGAGCGGGCGGCGGCAGGGGCGCGGGTGCGGCCGGCTGGCAGGGTCCGCGAGCGGCGCTGCTCCGCGGCGAGCGCCGAGGAGGGTCTGCTCTCCACCAGCCGCCTCTGGGCTGACTGCTCGGCGGTGACATCAGGCGGGGAGCCCGGCGCCCTGACTCCGCGCGGCACTAGGGGGCAATGCGGGCCCAGCCACCGCGCCCGCAGCCCCGACGCCGCTCGCCGTCAGCGCTGGCCGGCCGCGCCCCCAGGCTCCGGGCGCCCTCTGCGGGGCGGGAGGAGGGCCGCCCCGGATTCCCCGGCGTCTGGCCGGGTGGCCCCGGGTGATCTCCCGAGTCCCTCTTCAGGTTCAGAAGTGGGCCGCGGTCCTTAGCTCTGACTGCGCTCCTGGAGTCAGCCCGGAGTGGTCCGGGAGGCGTGCCCCGCGTCTGGCTCCTGGAAGAAGAAGAATCCCAGGTTAGGCAGGTGGTAGGGTCTCCAGTCACCTCTGAGCCAGTCTCAATTCTTGTCCCCTGGTGCAGCCTCTTTGGTCTGGTAAAACCTGGAGTCCATTTATTCGTTCCTTCCTCCACTCATTCACCCCTGATGCATTCATTCAGGGAACTGTCCCCTAGGGCCCACTCCAGGTCAGGGGTCTGCTCTGGGCGTTGTAGGTGTGGCGCTTGAAAAAGTAGGCAAGACTCTTGAGCCCTAGGAGCTTACATTTTAGTGAGAAGAGATGGAAAATAAACACATAAATAAGCAAATTATGAGGCATGCCATCTGATAACAGGTGTTCAGAAAAAATTGAGTAGAGGGAAGGGTATTGCAGAGCTGGGAGGAGGGTGAAACTTGAGGTGACGGCACTGAAGCACTGTTTGAGTCAGGAAGGAAGGAAGGAGCTACTTGGCTATAGTGGGGGCGGGGCAGAGAGCACCAAACATTTGGGGGAAGGGATTGAGGGGATCTTGGCTATCTGTTGATCTTTTTTCCATTCTGCCTTGTATTCATGTCGGACACGCAGAGGTGAGTCAATGGTACCTATAGAAAGCATACTCCCACCTGTACTGTCTTGGACAGTGTACTAAGTTCTTGCTATCTTTTCTGATAAGCCTATGAAAGAAGAATGATTCTCACCCTCGTTTCTGTTTTATGGACCAGACACTAATTTCCACGAAACTGAACCCTTCCTTAGATTCACATAGCTGTCGAAGAGAGGAGCTGGGGCTCGAACTCACTGTGGTGTCTCTCCCAAGGGTGAGCACTTGCTGCCACCTTACCCTTTCTCCCTGGGCAAGGTTGGGGATGGAGGGACTGTCACAGTGACTGTTAGACTTGTAGCTGTGTGCTGAGTGGTAAATGTGGGGGCCAGAGCTACTGGTACTGGAAGTCAAATGTATCGGGTTCCTGCAGATTGTCAGACATTTACTTATTTTCTTTTGTTCTTCATAACAGTTCTGTGAGAAAGGGATAGTCATTTTCCGTGACCAGATGAGAAATGGTGGTTTAGAGAGTAGATTCCTGAGGTCCTGTGGCTAGTGACATTGGTAAAGTCAGTGGCAGCTGGAGACACACAAGTCACGCCTGATAGCTTCTATTACCCAGGGCTATAAGGCCGCGTCTCCGGCTCCACAATCCTGTCCTTGATAATCATTACAACTTGGTATTCAGGGGCAAGGAAGGCAGAGGCCACCCAGATTGACTTACATCCATGCTTTTGATATTTTTTGACTTTTTTTTTTTAGAGAGAAGTGCAAGTGGTCATCAAACACCTGAAATTTTTTATTTCATTTTTTTTGAGACAAGGTCTCACTTTGTGTTCAGGCTGACCCTGAGCTCAGCCTCAAACTCATCACAGCAATTCTCCTGCCTCTGCCTCCGAGTGCTGGGATTACACTCGTGAGCCACCACGCCCAGCTGGTGACCTTCTCTTATGCTGTAGCTCCAGGCAGTCAGCTTCCTCTGCAGGTAAAGTGGCCCCTAAGTCCAGCCCATTGGCCTTGTGTCATACATCTCCTGTGTCAGACGAGGGAGTGGGTGTCACCCATTTGACTCCTGTCACTCCCAGGCGTTGGGGCTTTGATGAGGAAGCTTTTCTTGGACTGCTTTATGTCCAGCACACAGAAGAGTGGAGAAGAGAAGGCCAGGAGCTGGCCCAAAGCTGATGATTAGCACAAGGGCAGGATGTGGGGAGGGCCTGGATGGGACACCTGGAGGGCAAGTTCTAAGTCTGCACTTGGACTGTGTGGCCCATCTCCCTCTTCCATGGGTATTAATTTCACCAGCTGTTGAGCAGCCAGCGACACACCATTGAATTTACAGAGGCCGTGTCTACGTAAACACAGTAAACAGCTGCAGTGTGAATGCTCAGCCTATTGGACATTTCTCTATGGTGGCAAAAGGCCAGGAGGGAAAGAAAAAGGAGGAGGAAATCTGAGATTCAGAGTCAGTTTCTCTTTCTTAGGACAGAGGAGAGTTTGTGGCTGAGATGAGAACTTGTGCCTTGATTCATATTGAGACAGATAGAGAAGTTCCGGATCCTTGCACGTTTCAGACATGTTGTCATTTGCCAGCATCTCTTGAAAGGCAAAACAAATTTGCCACCATAAAGTGCACGGGGATTATCCTTAATGGCAGCCCTGTGCAGGACCCCAGTAGGCAACCTCTGTGTATGGTCATTTTATTGCCCTCTTCCTCTCCCCCCTTGGAGATGCTTCTTCACCCTTCCAGCTGATTTTTGACCCTTGAAACTGACCATTGGTTTAGGTGTCATGAGGATACAGACAATATTTCATTTTCTTGGTACTCCCTGGGGCAAAGCCAAGCATGGAGCTCTGACTCACTCAAGGCTTGGGGAAACAGAATCTTTTCATTATCCATCTTATTACACTAGAAACCTCTGATGTCGAAAACTCGCACTGCTATGAGCCCTTTAGGAGAAGCTGTCATTGATTCTGTGTGATGGGGAAACTGAGGCTGGCATACTATGGGATCTGCTTAGGGTGTTTTGGGAGGGGATGTGTCATCTTCGATCATGGGGTTTTGCGTAGTTCTCTTTCTCTATCTCTCTCCAGCTCCTGCTCTAACCAGACATACACAGGAGCATTTACTTTTTGCAAGGCACCACATTGGTGCTGTGGGCAAACCAGAGATGAATGAATTAAGTGAAGGATGACCTAGCACTGAGCAAGGTGCCGTGGGAAATGGTAATACTACCGCACCTTCAGAGAGTACTACCTACTGTGTGCCAGGCATTGTGCTGAGTATTCTGTGTGCTTATGAGCACATCTTCACAATAGCTCAGAGCAGGCATGAGCCTCTTCATAGATGAGAAAACTGAGGCTCAGAGGGATTCTGTGATGAGGCCATTCAGTAGAGTAAGCCAAATTGGTATTCAGAGCATTATTATCTGGCTCCAGGGCATGTACCCTTCTCCCAGACTAGACTGAGATTAAAACAAAATGCAGAAGGCTCCGTGTTAGCCTGAGGAAATTACAGCAGAAAACAGAATGTGGTCAGTCCCAAGAGAGGCAGAGGTGTGGTAGGGGAGGGCATTTGGAGAGTAGTCGTGCAGAGGCCATCTTCCCTGCCTCCCAGGCAGGGCTGGGGCTGCCAAGGACTGGAGAGCTGACTTGGATTCTAATCCCGTTTCTGGCCTTTAATAGCTACTATTGTGACCTTGGACAGGAGAGTAAAGTGATTAAGAGCGGAACTCTGGCATCCAATAGATCTGGGTTTATGTCCCAGTTCTGCTAATTTATTTTCTATTTGCCCTTGGACAAGTCACATAACTGCTTTGGGCCCTTAGTTTCCATATCTGTGAGATGAAGATCATAATAGTTGGTAGCTATCTTATAGGGATATGGCTGAAGCATAAACATAACAATGTGTGCTAAGTACCCAGTGTGGAGTAATAGTAATATCATTGGCCAGTAATTATTAGGTGCATATAAGGTGTTAGGCATTAGCCCAGAATGCTTTTACATGCATTATCTCATCCTCATAAGAATATTTTAAGGTGGATGTTGTTATTATGGACATTTTACAGATGAGAAAACTGAGGTTCAGAGTAGTTAAATAACTTGCCTGAGGTCACAGAACTGACAGCACAGCTGGATACAAAACATCCAATGAATGAGGCTAAGAAAAGAAAAAGGAGCTGAAGGTGTGATGCATCTATTCCATAAGTTACCCTGGGGACGATGGGGATGCAAAGGTCTTCAAATTTCTAGATAAGAGAGAGGACAGATGTCCTTTCTTCTGGGTAGGGAACACCACTGCAGTAAGAGCTACCTCTTCTTCCTCCGAAGGCAGAATGTCAGAGGCTCCCAAGAGTGAGGAGTGTCAGCTCCTTTCACACAAAACTGCTTATGTCTGGTCATTACAATATGTCACTCTTTGGCGAGCATGGATTCCCCCAGCCCAGGACTTCAGGTCACACCCCATTCTGTGATAAGGAAAGGAGAGCTTATTGACAGGTCTTTGCAGCAGGCTGGTACAGGTGAACTGCAAGTAGCCAGGGGCTGGGAAGAGCATGGGGCTCTGGATGAGGGCTGGAGGGAGAAGTGCTAGGTATACTTGAGCATTGCTGTCTCTGGAACCAGAAGAGGTCCATTCTATGCCCCACTAGCAGCTAAATCAAGGAGCAGTGCCAAGTTTAACCCGCTAACCACAGATGCTGGGATCATCAAAGGTTATGGCAACAGTCTCCTTACAGTTGGCTTTTCAATGTCCTGGTCCCTCTGAACTCCATGGCCACAAGTCAGGATCAGGAACTTCTGAAATGCCAGAAGCAAAATCTCTACAGATCATCTAGCCCATGGTCTGCACACTATAGCCTATGGATTAAATCCAGCCTTGCACCTGTTTTTGTAAATAAAGTTTTATTGGAGCAGAGCCACACTCATTTGTTTGCGTATTGTCTATGGCTGGTTTCACACTGTAATGGCAGAGCTGAGTAATTGCAACAGAGACCATCTGTCTTGCGAAGTCTGAGATGTTCATTCTCTGGCCTTTTGCAGAAAAACTTTGCTAACTGTTCATCTAATCTAATACTTATTTTACTTGTGGGGACTGAAAGGCCAGGAAAGGGGAGTTTGTGAGATTTGACTCCACAATAGCTTTTTTTTTTTTTTTTTTACCATGCATCCTCTGTTCCTGTAACATGGCACAGCTGAATCTGAATCTCAGCTTTAGTTGTCTGGATGTGTGACCTTGGGTAAGCTACATGAGCTCTTCTAGCCTCTGTTTCTCATCTCAGCCTTGGAAATTGTGCTTCCAGTTTCTCCAGCTAATGGACTTACTGGATTATTATGAGACCTAAATGTGCTATAGTCTGGAATGCTCAGGTTGGGACCTGGCTCATAACCCCCCCGCACCCTAAAATCCATAATCCCTCAATGAAAGACTAGATGTGGTGGCACATGCCTGTAATCCCACATTCAGTGAGGCTGAGGCAAGAGAATAGCAAGTTTGAACCCAGCTTAGTAGCAATTTAGTGAAAGCCTTTCTCAGAATGAAGAATTAAAATAAGGGCCCAAAATTTAGCTCAGTGTGAAGGCTCGAGGTTCAGTCTCTAGCACCGTGGAAAAAAAGGGACTGCTACTATAATTATATTAATATTCTCTGTAATTGTGTATCTGTCTAAATCTGTGTCTCTCCCCACTCCAGATTTGCCAAGGGAAAGGGCTATCCTGTATCAGTGGTTCTGTGAAAGTTCTTCAACGTCCAACTGTGAATCTGCTATAAGCACTGTCTGTGTCGCTTCACCCTCCATTTTTCCTGACTTTCTTATTAGAACTTCCTTAGTGCCAAATTCTTGGCAAGTTCCCTTTATCAATTGATCTCCAGCCTGTTACTTCTTACTTTTGTTTGCTGAGCATCTCTTCTGCTAGCTCTGTCTCAGTATAACCTCTCTTACTTTGGGCAACAGAGGTAATCCAGCAGTCTCACCATTTATCATGGAGCAGAACTTGTACTGACTGAAGTGAATTGATGCCGGCCTCCCCAGTGCTCCCAGGGTTTGCAGTGTAAGATGAATAACAGGAATGTGCAGTGGAGTACGCCCAGGGAATTGGGCCTGACATTGAATGGGGATGAGAGTTAAATAAGGAAAGAGAGAAACACATGACACAGGCTTCAAATTTCTTCATCCTTCCTCTTTTGTGCTCCTCTAGCCAAATCTTACAACCCCTTTGGGGGATTTTCACATGTGGTGGCTACCAAGTTGAAAAGGTCTAAAAAAGGAAGTGATGGGAATCTTTTCCTTGGGGGCATCTAAAAATTAAATCTGGACAAAATCTTCGAGCCCCGCTTGGGAGGAGACAAACTTAGCCTCAGGGGAGTGAGGCGGAGATGTGATCTCCCAGCACCATCTCATCTCTACTTTCTGGAAGAGGTGACCTCATGGGAATCTGGACTGAATGCCAAGGTCCCTGGGGAGTAGCAGGTGTTGCAACATTGGGCACTCGGGACATGACGAAGAAGGGAGGAGGGTGACAAAGAGGCAGTTTCCTCTGCCCCTTTCAAGGGTGTGTGGAGGAATGCTGGGACAGGAAGTGCCCCGTGTTTCTCAGCTGCTTACTGGACGCCAGATGGAAAGATTTAGAAGGCTGCTTTGAGCATCCTGAGAAAAAGATGTGGAGAAAGAGGAGGTAGCTTGATTGTTTTCTTGTGAGGCTGTCCTAGTGAGCATGTGGGGAGTAGGATATGGGGAGAATTGCATTTAGCTATGTGAAGTGAGCTGAAAGTCCCTGGGAGACCCCAGATATTTCCCTTGCCCCTAGTGCTGGCCCTTTAGAAGCTGTTATTGTCTGCTTTCTTTGGCAGAATTTGAATTAACTATGATATGCTGACTGCCTTGACACACCAGGCATCATACTGGACTAATCCACAAGCATGACTCATTCAATCTTCTAGCAACACTTTGGCTGAGGGTGTTGTTGGCTCCATTTTACAGCAGAGGAAACTAAGGGTAGAGAAATAGAGTAATGGTGTCAAGGTTATCCAGACATGGGATTAGAGCAGAGGTGGGCCAACTAGCACACTGATAGCTTTGATCTCACTGTCCCTAAATTGGCTGCATGCTGTTCTTCCTGAAACAAAAACAAAAACAAAAAAAAAGAAAAAAGGAAAAAGAAGGGACTAGAAGATTCTCAGAAGACTAGAGGCTAGAGACACAGAAACTAGAGACAGGGAAATAGTGTTTGGGACCATTTTCTGAGACTGGATCTAAGGATTAAATCTTTCCTATAATGAATAGGTCATATATGTTCATAGAATATTTTCAGCTGTGAAAAAATGAAATGCTGAGCTGGGTGTGGTGGCACATGCATTCGGGAGGCTGAGGTGGGAGGGTCACTGCAAGTTTGAGGCCAGCCTGGGGAAGACAGTGAGTTCAAGATGAGCCTGAACTACATAGTGAGACCCTGTTTCAACCCCCCCAACACAATAAAAATAACAAAAAAACCCCAAAACAAAAGCCCAAACAGAACAAACAGACAAATAAATAGATCCTATCTTTTAGGATCGACATGAATGGAAACAGAAGACACCATATAATGTACAGAATGCACATATCTCGCTGTCTCAATCATTGGTGCAAATTGCAAAAGTCGAACTGGTGGGAGAAGAGGATAGAGAAGTGGTCTCTAAAAACTAGGGAGGATGGGGCCGGGGAGTTAGCTCAGTGGTTCTGGCGCCTGTCTTGCAAGCGCAAGGACCCGGGTTCGATTCCCCGGTAACCACATAACAGTACTGGGTGTGGAGACCCACACCCAGCAGCAGCCAGTACCACATACCACAGTGCCGGGCGTGGTGGCTCACGCCTGTAATCCCAGCACTCGGGAGGCAGAGGCAGGAGGATTGTGATGTGAGTTTGAGGCTGAGCTGAGGGCCAGCCTGAACCACAAAGCGAGACCCTGTCTCAAAAAACCTAAACAAACAAACAAAAAAAAAAACTAGGGAGGATGGAAGGGAGGTGGGTAGCGGGAGGTTGGATACTGACTACCAGCCCATTGAGGAGGAATTAGCTCTTGTGTTCTGTAGCACAGTAGGGTCACTAGTCTACAATAGTTTATGGTATATTTTGGAATTAATAGAAAAGTCTGAAGTTTTCCAGCACATAGAAGTCATAAATGTTTTAGGAAACACAAGCACTAATTATCATGAATTGGTCAATACACATTGTATGTATGCACTGAATTATCACCTGTATCCTATGAGTACTTACAAATGGTATGTGTATTAAAAACAAAACTCACCTCCTAGCCCCTCCTTGGGGACCTTAAAGGAACTTATATAAGTCTCCTGCCTGACCTCTTTTAAGAAGGATGAAAGGTCTGAGCAAACAGTTGTCTTTAAGGGTTGTGAAGGTTATTGATCCCATGGTGGCAACCAAACTAAGACTGAGAGAGAGAGGGGAAGAGGGAGAGCAAGAGGGAGAGGGGGGAGGGAGAGCCAGTTAGCTCAAAGGAAGTAGCTTGTTAAACCTTGACCTTGGGCAAGTAATTTCATTTATTTAAGTTTCTATCTATCTCTAAAATGGGGACTATAGTAGCATTTACCACATTAAGTTGCTGAGGGGATTTAAATGGAACTATGATGTTTAGAACCTAGAAAGTTCCAAAGAAATGTTAATTATTGTTGATACTTTTGTATAATCCTAAAAACACAGCAGCTTTCTCAATGTTTGGGATATTTAGGTAAAATTTTCCTAGTTGATCTCTCAGCTGTCCTTCCAATTCTTCTCTTGCCAGTTGACGTAACTGATGATTTTTTCCCTGATATTAATTACTTCAAACACACAGTGGCTAAAAAAACAATAATTCAGATAATCACAGTTAATATTTGTTGAGCACTTACTGTGTTCTATGTATGCACTACATGCATTACATATGTTATCTCATTTTAACCTGAGAATCCTATCTGATTTGGGGATCCAGCTGCTAAAATTACCACATCCAGAGAACCCAGGAATATTTCCACATGTGGAGAGAATTCCTAGCTTAGAGGCTGGACCAGTGAGGGTGTTGGTCATCCTGAGTGTGGGGGGTGGTTGCCCAGCGAGCTTGCTGTGTGTACATAAAGAGAAGACAACTCGGTTCCGCAGGCAGGGCCCAGGTCCTCAGTCTGTTATGGTTGGCCACAGGAACAACTAGTGTCAACAACAGGAATTTTCTTGTGTTCGTACCACAGACCTCAGTACATCAGTGGTGCAGACCACAGATGTTTGTATCTGAAGCAAACCATTTCCAGAAAGGCAGGGAAGGAAGGTGACTCATGTGAATGTCCACCTGCTCCCGGGTCCTGCAGAGAAGACCAGGACCATAAGAGAGGATGATGACAAGGGGGCAAAAAGCAGGGAACAAGTACCAATAAGTTATTATTTCCAGTTAAATTTTAGTTAAATTTATTTCCAGTTAAATTCTAGGGGCTGAGTAGAAAAATACGCTACGAGTGTGGAGCTCTTAAGCCAAGAAACTTACCCTAAAATAACTAGATCATCTCTAGGTGTGAAAGTTTGAATCTTTTTTGTTACCTGAAAACTTGCCAGTGTCCCTTCACTCAACCTTTGCGACAGGAGGTTGCGACAGCAACCTTTGCTTCACCTCTTCACGCTACACTTCCCTCAGGAGACTAGGAATGTAGAAACGGAGAAATACGGAGTCATGGAGGAGGCAAAAGTTTGCGAACATGTACAACGATGTTCCAACTTTTCTGTGCATGAGCCACCCAGCCAGAGGACCATTCTGCCATAGAGAAGTTGAACTTGAGTCCTTTGTAGGAAAATGAGTGCACCTTGAGACCATCGTGCTGAGTGAAATTAATCACACAAATTTAGGTACCGCATAGTTTCTCTTATATGAGAAACTCAAAGCATAAATAATTTGTAGAACAAAATAAAAGAGACAGAAAGAGATTAATTTTTAGCAAATGAAAAGGGAATCTAGATATAGAAGAAGGAGCAAGGGGAGAGTAGAAATAAAAAGAATTGAGACGTGTCATATACATATAACAACTTCCCATGATATATATACATATACATATATATGTATATATAATTATTATATACTGCAAACATATACTAATGTGAATAAAACAAAACTGTAAAATTACTTCAGCACACCAGGATAAAAAAGAGTCACCCAGGGCTGGGGAGTTAGCTCAGTGGTTCTGGCGCCTGTCTTGCAAGCGCAAGGGCCTGGGTTTGATCCCCGGTAACCACATACAATACTGGGTGTGGAGACTCACGCCCAGCAGCAACCAGTACCACATACCACAGTGCCAGGCGTGGTGGCTCATGCCTGTAATCCCAGCACTCCGGAGGCAGAGGCAGGAGGATTGCTGTGATGTGAGTTTGAGGCTGAGCTCAGGGCCAGCCTGAACCACAAAGCAAGACCCTGTCTCAAAAAACCTAAAAAAAAAAGAGTCACCCAGTGTGAATCTTAAATGCAGTTTCCTGAGTCCCAGCCCCAGATATTCTGATTCAGTCAATCTGATGTGAAGTCCAGGAATTTGTTTTTTTTTTTAGACAGGATCTCACTTTGTAGTTCAGGCTGATCCTGAACTCAGCCTTGAACTCACAGCAATCCTCCTGCCTCTGCCTCCCGAGTGGTGGGATTACACGCATGAGCCACCATGCCTGGCACTGTGATATGTGGTCCCAATTGCTGATGGGCATGAGTCTCCACGCCCAGTATTATATGTGGTTACCAGGGATCCAACCCAGACCCTTGCAATTGCAAGACAGGCACCAGAACCATTAAGCTAAATCCCTGGCCCCTGGAATTTGTATTTTTCACGAGTAAACAAAGTGATTCTGTTGCAGAAGACCAGAAGAAACATCACTGTAGTCCAGCATCTTCCTCTTACAGATGATCAGATGGAGGCTTACGGAGCTGGACAGGGAGTACCTCATGGGGAGGTTGCTGTAGGATCTAGGTTGATTGAGGTGCTCTTCCTGCCAGGCGTGTCTGCACTGAGCCCGGCTAACTGTTCTTCACAGCTCTGTGTGAAGCAGGGCTCGTCCTCGGCTGTGTAAGTTCCTGCATTCTCAGCACTCAGAAAACCACATCCATTTTCACCAGAGTATTTGCTTTGGTTTGTGATTAGGCACTCGCTCCTCTGATTACTCCCTGACTCTCTGTCTCCCTCCCTAGACGCCCTGTGTGAAGGATGTAAGTGCTCAGTAGTATTTATTAGTTAATTGAACACCTGAGGCACTGAATGAATGAAGGGAAATGACAAGAAGATCCCAGCCTTAACATAAAGTCAAAATAAAGCAAAATGTCTGAAACTTTGTCCTCCCCTCTTCTTTTTTCATGGTGAAACTTCGGTGTTTCACTTGCATCTCTTTGTGGATGTTTTTTAGTTGGTGTTCTTGTTTCTGGCCCAGTCTTCTCTGTTCCAATTGCTCATCCTATCTCTGAAACCAGAGCTTCCTACAGGCGAAATTGTTTAGGAGAAAGGTTGCTTTGGTGGACAGTATCTCTCTCTATTTTTTTCTCCTTGTATCTTTTTAATCTTTCTATATTGGTAGTGAATTTTGTGTTGGGAATCCATTCTCTTCTCTGTAACCTGCCTTTCCTTTCAACTCCGATCCTTCCACAAAAGCCCTATGCTCTTATGTTGCTTCCAGCGATCCCAAAATTGTGGCCTTTTCTAATTTATTTCCAGAGTATAGCTGTCTGATGTTTCATTACCTGAAGATCCTGTGAGTGTCAGGAACCCTCTACAGGATGGATCCCTGCTCCTCTTTCCTCGCCCTTTAATTTGGATTAAGAACATTCTTTTTAAAAAAAAAAAAAAAAACTAGAAGTTTTGGGGCCGGGGAGTTAGCTCAGTGGTTCCAGCGCCTGTCTTGCGTACAAGGGCCCTGGTTCGATTCCCTGGTAACCACATAACGATACTGGGTGTGGAGACTCATGCCCAGCAGCAACCAGTACCACATACCACAGTGCCGGGCGTGGTGGCTCACACCTGTAATCCCAGCACTCGGGAGGCAGAGGCAGGAGGATTGCTGTGATGTGAGTTTGAGGCTGAGCTCAGGGCTAGCCTGAACTACAAAGCGAGACCCTGTCTCAAAAACAAAAACAAAAACAAAAACAAAAAAAACCAAACTAAAAGTTTTAAAGTTAAACTAAAAATTATGTCAAAGTAGTACATAGACATAATTTAATGAATCACTATATTTTTACAAGTCTGAAGGCATATTCTAGAACTGTCCTTTCTTAAAGATGTGTGCACAATGCACTGATCAAACTATTGATTCAATAGGGCCCGAGACACACCGATGACGGGAAGGATTCCAGCAATCAGCAGATATGTATTATGCACCCTGTTAGGGTTTGAAGGACACACAAGAATGAATGACAGTGTCCTTCCTCTCATGGGTCTTCATGTAAGTCATGGATTCATTATTCAATAATGGTTTGGCCGTTAAACAGCAAGGAGACTTTAGGACAAATGTTGGTAACAAGTGCTATGAATTTAGATTAGACTATGTGTAATGCACTTTGTACTGAGCCTAATATGTAGAAGCCTTGCTCAATAAGGTTGATTTTTCTTTTGGTAAGGGAGAATTTTTTTGGACTGGAGTAAGTTAGCTGGCCTCCATTGAAGAGTAATCTCTCTTTGAGGTTTTGGGAAGTACATTTGACTAACGAAGGAACTTTTTGACCCCAGAAATATACCCATTTGCATTCAGTGGGTTGATTTCTACTTAGAAGCAATTGTCTTCTTTCCATTAAAGTTATACCTTCAGAGTCAGCCTATCTACGCTTTTTTATGTGCTGTGTGCATATATGAAAGAGGCATTCGAAGTCACAGCTGGAAAGGACTGTGGATGTGTACCAGTCCTTCTCTATTTCACAGACAGGGAAACTGAGGCCAGACAAGGGCCTTAACCATGCCTTCTGGGCCACCACCCCACTTGGGGGTATTGATGAGCAGGCCGATAGCCTTGAAAAGAAATATGATTAAAATAAGTATATTACTTCATGATTCAAATATTAGAGAAACATGAAAGTAACTTAAAAATTATCAAGGTCAATTGTGCTTAGCAGAACTATGGAAAGCTATAGAAAATGATAGCATAAATAGTAACATTTTGGCAAATGTTTTCTAGGTTTTTCTCATACACACAGATACACACACAGAGGACATTTGGTAGGTGTCTCTCTTTAGTCTCCTTTTGTAACCACAGCTGTCCCCTGACTCCCCCACCTCTCTGATCCAGGCAGCTCTGTTCTTGACCTTCAAGTGTGGGTGAACGACCCAGTCAGAGCCACTGAGTGCCGGGAACCTTTTCATGGGGGACTTGAAGATGAGGTGACGCAAAGTTCAGAAGTGAGAGAGTCTGTCGGGGTGTGTAGAGCTGAATGGAGCTGAGAGTAAGGGTTGTCCTTCTTATACATCCCATGGGGATTACAGGAATAACCTCCATCCTCTGAGTTAGATACCCAGCTACAGCCAGTGGACCCAATTCTTACCGAAATGTTTCTGTGAAAGTCACTTAACCTGTCTGAGTCCAGTTTCATAATCTGTAAAATGGAATAACCCATGGGAGAGTATAGTGAGTGTTACTACCCCTACAGACAGCCAAAGTAATAATTAAATTCACAGATCCATCCATTGATTGCTTGCTATATGTCAGGACTTTTGCAGAGCAGTTTAATAATAAATGTTTTGTTTAATCTTCACACCCACAGTGGAGGGAAGGGGATCTGTTTAGGATTGCCTGTGAAGTGAAAGACTGAAATACAAGACTAGATCCTAGCTGCTTGATTCCTGGCTCCATTGTCTTGCTAACTGATTTCTTCTGCCTCTTTGAATGATGGGCATGCGGACCTTGGAGCCTTTCAGGGTGTCTTGGCTGGGACCTCTGTTCCCCTTGACAGGCACAGGACACTGGCTGTACACCAGAGAGTGGGAAGCTCCTGCCTGGCTGTTGTGGGAGACAGCTGGGACACTGCCAGAGCCCTCCCTGGCTGCGGAGTCCTCCTTGCTGGCTGTGCCCTGGTGTTCCCTAGGCAACCGTGGGGGACGCAGCACAGATTTATGGACTTGCGGCTCCCAAGCAGCTACCTGACATGTTCTGTCCAAAAGCGATGGTGTCTGGCTCCCAGATGACTCATCAGGAGGGAAATAGACATGCTGGTGGCTGAGGGAGGAAGGAAATCCCCCATGTTCTCACCGCCCACAAGCCGTGGGCCCAGCAGGATTTCTCCAGTATGCAGACTGGTGAAGGCAGGTATTCGAAGCTCTCTTTCTTTGGATGGGGAAGCAAGAGCCCAGTACCACCAGCTCCTTCAATCATTTCAGGAACACTGCTTGAGTAATAACTTTGTAACAGGCACTGGGAGGGACTGTGTGGGGGATATGAGTATGAGCAAAACACAGATGTTATCATCAACAGTGCTGTTAAATGGGAAGGGAAGCTAAGAAATGGCAATAGGGATCACCCTAGGGGGACCTCCTGTGTGGGGGGCCCAAGAGTTCATATGTCAGTGGTTTATTAGAATAGCTTCAGTTTTGGGGCCAGGGATTTAGCTCAGTGATTCCAGCGCCTGCCTTGCAAGTGCAGGGGTTGGGGTTCGATCCCCAGTAACCACATACAATAATGCCAAGTGTGGTGGCTCATATCTATAATCAGATATCTAATATAATATTTGTTACATACAGTATATTATATTCTGTATAATATATGTAATGAGATTGTTGTATAACGACATGAATTTGCCAGAAAATATACACTAGGAACCAAATATGTAATGCCCACAAGGAATTTTTAACAAGAAACATATAGATCTCTATAAAAAAAAAATAGTGAAATCTTACTGAGGGGCATAAAAGAGGACCTGAATAAAGTAAAAGATGTATTATACTTATAAAAGTGTTGTAATGATGTCAGCAGCCTACAATTCAATTTACTGATTTAATGCAATTACATAGAAAATACCAGTAGAATTTAGAATGAACATAAATTATTCCAAAGCAGTTTTGGAAGAATAAATGCTTAAAGATAGCCCATAACACTTAGAAAAAGGAGAGTATGGTGGAAGAGATTGTCATACTGGATTCAAAAGCTTGATAATGGGACTGTAGGTAAGATTGGACACCACTGATGGAGGGTTAGGCTGGCAGGTTATTGGAATACAGTAGATCGTCTAAATAAGGTCTAGCAATAAATGCAAATTAATATGTTGATAAAGTAACATTTCCAGTTTTCAAAAATTCAGGAAAGGTGAAGTTATAGCTCTGAAGTTATAGCTCTGCTTCCCTCTTACATAAGACAAATTTCAGCTAAATGAGAAATTTAAATGTAAACATGTAAATCATAAAAGTAGTAAAATATAGGTAAATATTTCTGGCTTAGGATTGAGAGAATTTTAACTATCACATCAATCGTCAGAAACTGTAAGAGAGTGTGAATAGAAATAAAGGTCTAAAACTCATGTTGTAAAATCCCTCGTTAGCAAGTAAAAACATGAAGTATATATTAGAAATCTGTTTTCAACATATGAGACTAACAATCAATGTCCTAGATATTAAAAGTTGTTACAGATCATAAAACGATGGATAACATTTTAAAAATATGAGTGGGACTGTGGATTTACCTCAGTGGTTCTGGCCTCTGCCTTGCAAGTGCAAGGTCCCTAGTTCGAACCCCAGTAACCACATACAACAATGCTGGGCATGGTGACTCACACCCACCAGCAATCAGTACCACACACCACAGTGCCAGGCATGGTGGCTCATGCCTGTAGTCCTAGCACTCAGGAGGCAGAGGCAGGAGGATTGCTGTGAGTTTGAGGCTGAGTTCAGGATCAGCCTGAAGTACAAAATGAGACCTTGTCTCAAAAAAAAAAAGTGAATCAATAAATTGATAATTCTTAAAATAGTTATATGAACCATAATCACATGAAAATAGTATAAGGGTAAATGTAAATTACATCACAAGAATATATCTTTTTTTTTGAGACAGTGTCTCGCTTTGTAGTTCAGGCTGGCCCTGAGCTCAGCCTCCAACTCACATCACAGCAATCCTCCTGCCTCTGCCTCCCAGTGCTGGGATTACAGGCGTGAGCCACTACACCTGGCACTGTGGTATGTGGTGCTGATTGCTGCTGGGCGTGAATCTCTACACCCAGTATTGTATGTGGTTGCTGGGGAATCAAATCTGGGCCCTTGCGCTTGCAAGACAGGCACCAGAACCACTGAGCTAACCACCCCCAGCCCAAGAATATCTCTTTCTTGACCAGTTGGACAGAGAGAAAGAAATAAAACTAAATATGAAAGGAGTCAGAGATACTTGTCTCCTGTAGAATTGATGAGCATATTTCTGAAGGACTTTTGAGAAGATGTGTTAGAAGACTCTATACTCTAAGGTATACTCTTATGCATTGCAATTCCAATTTTTGGCATTTACCTTAAGAAAAGAAGCAAGCAAATGCACAAAAGTCCACTTTTCACAGTTTTGGTCAAAAAGCAGATGCATTCACAGACAATCGAGAGAAGCCTAAATGTGGCAACAGCTCACTTCATTTCCCCAGCCACCTCGTGTGCACAGAAGCCCTGAGGTGGAGTCTGGGTAGAGCAGACTTTCCATTTCTGTTGGGCTCTTGTCAATGACACCAAGAACAGTGCTGGCCAGTGATAACATTTCATTGTTCACATTCAAGAATTCATGTATTTTCAGTTATGATTGTTTGAGTGAAAAACCCATCCCAACCTTCTTAAGCAGGAGGAAAGTACTGGTTCACTTGCGGGAGTGTTGCACTTCAGGTGATATTTGATGCAAAGAGTAAGCAGAATGATCAAAATTTTTGTAGGTTTGTGCTCTCTGCCAAGGCTCTCCATCTCCCTTTATGGTCCCCTTCCAGTTACTGCCAACGCTTTGGGGGCTACATCCTTCCAGATTTCGATCCACTGGAATGATGATGCCCACTGCTAGAAGTTTAAAGAAATCCCAGACTTGAGACTCCCTGCCCCTGGGTGGGTTGTAGGTCTGTCTCTGAGCCAGTCACCTGGGGCAGAGCTGGAGGGTGGATGAACTTCGCTGTTTGTTTCACTTACAATGTGCTCACCACTGAAGTAAAGCTTCAACCTTGATGGTGGGAAGGGCAGGTGCCCCAAACAAAATTGAATGTGATGCCACAAAGAAAAGAGTAGATGTTGGATGGTAAAACCAACCAAGCCCACCACATATATACTTGGCGGAGATTTCAGAACACTGTGGTCCAAACAACTCACTTTACAAGTTATAAAAGCGAAGTCTAGAAGGGAGAAAGAACTTGCCCCAAGACATATAACATTTATAGCAGGGATAAGAGCCTTTCAGTTCCCACTTGAAGGTCTCTTCACAAAGCATCTTCCTTTTAAGGATTCCTCGCTGGGATGCAGTTTATTGTCTTGGACCTCAGTTTTTATTTCTGTGAAGGAGAATGGGAAATGTGCTGCCATGCCCGCTGTGTAGGTTGTACACCACACAATTTCAGGGGGTTCCATTTACATAAAAATCCATATGAATGGCAACTCTATAAA